>LOJH01036133.1:0-15588 GCA_001685095.1 Ellobius talpinus | reverse complement strand
CGTGCGGGAGCCAGGTGGGACGAAAGCAGGCCTGCTCCCCTATCACTACAATATCAGAAGTAGAAGGCAAAGAGAGAGTGCTAAGAATTGGAAAAGAGATTGCGAAGCCTTATTTAAATCTGCAGTCATTGGAGTAAGAGCATACTTCTCAGCAGAAAGCATACATGCCACAGGGGAACAGGATGCATTCCAAGTTCTAAAAGGAACTATGCCAATTATGGCTACTTATACCCAGTCAAGATATCCTTCAGAAATGAAGAAAAAATAAAGACATTGTCAAACAGGCAAAAAAAAAAAGAGGGAATCCATCATTGCTGTACCAGCTTTACAGACTTATGGAAGTCCCATATTCAGATATGAAAGACAGCAAAAACCAGGAGAATGTAAAACCCACTAGACATGCACAAAAGAGAATCAAAATGTAGCAATACAGTAAGTACACCTTCACTTGCATAGCTCATGTTTGTCCCCACCCGGACACCAACATCTCCCCTCCCCCATGCACAAGTCATTTAGATCTCAGATCCTGCCTCCCAGAGTTGCTTCAATCCCATGCATGTTTTGGCTCAGCACTGAACAGCTTCCCCTCTACCACAAATATGAACAACAACAAAACAAAATAAGAGAGTTTAGCAAACATTAGTAGATTAAGAAAATGACATATAAATTGGTACTTACCTACGACAAGTTTGAAGAGAAAGAAACTTAAGTTCCTAAATAAAAGATACAAACTAACTGTGCTTACAACACTCAGTTTACCAGGGAAGATACAACTCTCACACAAAGTGCCAGAGATGCTGTTAATAACATCCACAACCAAGGGGGGGGTACATGTGTAGTATGATATAGAATTTATAATGAATGCCTGGAATGGAATTATCTGAGTGCTTCTATTACCTATGTAGGAAAACCAATAGATATTTGTCATTTTTCTAGGCTATCCCACACCTGAACCCCTTTCTCATGATTAGGAAACCCTTTGTCTGATGGGGCCAAGTCCATTTCTAACTGTAAAAGTTAAAAGATCAGCCTTTTAACTTTTAAAAGATCATCATCAGTGACTTAGAGCTGGGAAGTTGGCTCAGCTGGTAAAAAGGCTCACTATGCATCATAATGACCTGAATTTGGATCCCCAGAACCATGTAAACAGCAATTTTAGTATGTGTCTGTAAGCATAGAGCCAGAGAAGGGGCAGACATAGTCAGGTCCCAGGGCTCCCTGACTACCTAGTCTAGCCAGCAGGTAAACTCTGAGCTCAGTGAGAAATCCTGACTCAAAAAATAAGGTGGAAGACACCAACATCAACTTTGACCTCCACTTGCTTAAGTGAGTGTGTGTTGTGTGCATACATCTCTCTCTCTCTCTCTCTCTCTCTCACACACACACACACACACACACATTATTAGACTGAGTATTGTCTCCTAGGACTGTTTCAATCCCACACATTTTTGCCTTGGCACTGAACAGTTCCCCCTCCTAATAAACCAAGGTTAGAGAGTCATCCCCTAAGAAGAGAAGGCTGCCCTGCTAAAAGCCAGCCATGTGGCTTGACTAATCCCTTCCTCCTCCTCTGGCCACCTGTCCAGGAGACTATGGAGGTCAGAGAGTTCCAGGCTTACTTTACTGCCCTTTATAACCTCTCACATGTCCATGTTGCTGATAGCCAGAGTAATTACCTGGTTAATTCAAACAGAGCAATTATCTCATGAGGATGAGAAAGCAGATTCTCTTTTCTGGCCTTGGATAATGAAGATTGTTCTTCCTCGAAGCTGTAAATATAACACCCAAAATAGCATGGAGTTGAGAGAAACCAGAGCTCATCAGCAGATTTAAAATTAAGTGCCCTTCTTTCCCATTGACAATAGGATTTCTTTTTCATCTATATTTTTGCTATGAACTTCACTTCAACATGCTTAATTAGATGGATGTAATAACTCAGACCAAGGGGAGATATTGCTACTGATAATGAGGACACAACAGAAACAATGTGTACCTTGAGAGGTTCTGCCTAAGAGACTTGTACCATGCATGTTGGACAACACAAAATGGACTTGTTTTGTTTGTTTTTTGATTTTTTTGGGTGGGGTCATGGGTGAGGTGGGGCAGACTGAGGTGCATGATATGAGATTCCCAAATAACCAATGAAAAAAGACCTATTCCATGAACTTTGTGTGTGATAGAAATGTTATGTGTTACATTGTAACTGAATCATTTCTAGCAATGTGCGGCTACTGAGCCCTTGGAATGGAGGTAAAGAATAAAAATGTTGAGGGCTGGAGAGATGGCTCAGTGGTTAGGAGCACTGGCTACTCTTCCAGAGGATGTGGGTTCAAGTTCCAGCTACAAGGCAGCTCACAACTGTAATTCCAGTTCCAGGAGATCCAACACTGTCACACAGACATACATGCAGTCAGAACAACAATGCACATAAAGTAAAAAATAAATAGGTTATTAAAAAACAAAAATGATAAATTCACTTATCATTAAAGTAAGTTTTTACGTATGACTAGTGACTATAGAATTATACAGGACAGGGGATATCTGTGACCAGATCTCTCTCACTGTGACCTCAACAAGAAGCCCCCAAGTAAATCAAGATTTCCCAAAGTTAGTCATTTGGTTGGAGCTTGTTGGAGACGTGAGATGTGGAACAGAACCCCCCCTTTCCCAGTACTGTATAGCGGTTATTAATTGTCTACACAATTGCTTTTGTAAAGGATATACTTCTCTTAGCACAGAGTGAGGAGCTCTGAATTTGAAGCCATTTATTAGGCTTAAATTTATGTGGTGTGAAATCTGTTAGATCATTTGCTCATCAGTAGGTTGTCTAGAAGAAAGGCCCATCTACAAAGGGTTTGGAGGGTGAGGGTCACTGGTGTAATCAGAAACATACCAAGCCTGCCCTGCAGCTAACAGGTCTGTGCTTTCAAGTAAAACTTGAGTTTGAGAAGTGGCCTTTTGAAGACCTTCCTATTGCTAACATTTCCTTTCTTATTAAAAAAGAAAAAATCAAAAGTAATTATTTTTCACTATTCTTTAACTTAAAAACGGAAAGGTAGAAGCCTCTAGAAGTTCACATCTAAAATTGTGGGGCACGTGAGGCTGCCACAGTGGAACAAAACCTTAGAACCTAATAGGCAGGGGATGGTATTTAAGAAGGCTTGAGTAGGGTTTGGACAGAATGGTAATAGGACCGTCCAGCCAACCCCAACCATCAGAGGGCTGCACAACACTTAAACATTCAAGAGGGAATTGTCAGTGTTGGTTTGGAGGCCAGCTCATTCATCCAACAAATGCCAGCCATAGGCCATACAGGACCTGCGCTTTATACAGGGGAAATAAAGACGATAATGTAGCAGTTGCTTGGGGATTCACACTTCTAGAATAGCCCCCAGTGGGAACCTGCACTACGCCATCATGGGGGAAGGTGCGCCTCAAAGTCAGCTGGAGGAGTCTTCTGCTTAGTCAGTGGAATGTTTGTCTAGCATGCACAAAGTCCCCCACCTGTTCCCCAGCACTGCACAAACCAGGCATGTTTACCCATACTTGTAATCCCATGATTCAGCAGGTACGGGGGGAAGAGTACAAGTTTGAGACCATCCTTAGCTACATGGAGAGTTTCAGGGAAGGCTGGACTAGAGACACTGTCTCAAGTAAATAGGTAAAATTAATTAAATAACAACAAACAAACAACAAAAAAAATCAATGGATCATCTGAACAGCAATTTGAAAAGCAATTTTTTTTCTCCCTCTCATATATTCTCATTTTCCAGTTCTGAGGCAACCCATGAGAATGACTGAGAATTATTTGGCATCTTTCTTTGTTTGTTTGTTTTGAGATTACAGGTCTTGATATATAGCATAGGTTGCTTTCAGAGTCATGATCCTTTGCTTCAGCCTCCCAAATGCTGGGGTTACAGGTGTGTGGCAGTGCATGCATTAGTGAGAAAGAAGGCATTTACACTAGGAGTCTTCAGGGACGGATAAGCTCTTAGAAGAGTCAGGTTAAGAGACAACCTGGGAAACTTGGACAGATGGAAGGTGTCAGTTCTCAATCCTCATCCTCCCAATTGCTTCAGCCCTAAACACCCACACCACTAAAGCCCGGGAATTTCACCCCGCTGGGCTCCCCAAATCCTTTCTTCAGTATGTTTCACATGGAAGGCTACAACCATCCCCCTTCCTTGGCCATCTCTATCTTGCTATAAAGTCATCCTTGGGAGCCATCGTGACTTCCCAAAACATGAAATTGAATGTGCTTAATTATGGCTCATAATCCCCATTCTTCAGGCCTTATTCCTGGGGATATCTGTGGGTTGACGCTGTGCTCTGGACAGTCCCTTCTCTGCACTTCTTGCTTCATGTGTTCAACAGAAGAAGGAGTATACCTCTTTCTGAACCCATCAAGGCCCACCACTGACGCACAAGCTCTCTGTGAAGTCCCTCTTCATCCTGCCCCCATCATGTCGCTTGCCCTCCTACAACTGCCTATGTACCCTCCTGGTACAACTGCCTATGTGGTTTGAAGGTTTCATTTCACTGTGAGACTGTCTCAGAATGGTCAGAACATAGGTCATGGGGACAGTCCCACCGGGACACAATCAGAGACATCAAGGAAATATGAGTCACAAAGAAAGTTAAAGACAGTCTATAGAGTTGGTCTCATTCTGTAGAAATGGGTAAGAAGTGGACAGAGAACTCCCAAGAAGAGGGGAGTAGACAGCCCCAGGCAGTTCTCTGGCTGTTGTCTGATCAGTCTTCCTACTACAGATTTTGAAACATGTCAGAAAAGTTTCCAAAGTAGATCAAACACTATAAGCAAACTTCACGACGAACGAAGCATGAAGGATTCCGCTCACTCCCGGGACATGGAAACTCGTGTGTATGGTAAACCTTGTCGATGCCAGGCCTTGACCTTCCTGCCATGTCTGTCTATTTCTGACTCAAGTCTTCCTTCCAGGCTCCCATTCCACCTAGTGAAGGTTGACCATGGAGCATGGAGGAGCACTACATCAGCCTGGTTAGGAGCTATCACCCATGACATCTGGCCAAGTTGGTGAGTCCCACTCTGGCATCCCCCCCCTCCTCTCTGGCCACTTAGCGTGGGAAGTTTGAGAAGAATTAGCTATTGAGAGCATTAAAATAGTGGTCATCTCAGTGAAGCTGGAGAGGGGGAGGAAGGATTGAAGCCCTGACGCTAAGCAAGGTAGCTTCGAGGCTGTAAATAGGCAGTCCAGAAAGGATTGAGGTCAGCAAGGTATTTTGAGGACAGGTGACTTAAGAATTGAAGTCACATCATTCTTGTGAGGCAGGGAAAAGGGTGAAATGGTAGATCTGACATCAAGAGCCCGGAGGCTCTCCTTGGCGAAGAGCTGAAGTGTGGCAGCCAGCTAGCAGTAGCGCCTGAAGCCAAACCTCTAGAGTCAAGCCCTTGCCCCCCACAGCCTCTCTATTAATGCTAACCACCTGGCACCTGCCATTTGGTGGCCTGATGCTAGCCAGGCCTCCTCAGGCACCTTTCATGTGACATTCCTCTCTCCTCAGCTTTCACAGGACACAGGGTTACTGCCTACAGTGCTGGGAGATGAGAAGCAGGCCTCGGGGGTGAAGAGGAGGCTATGGTGATGCCCCAGGCCTCCCTGAGGGCAATATTAGTAACCCTGGTTCCCACAGAGCTGAGCTTCAGCAGTGGTTCCCACTGCTGGGGCAGTAACAAGAGGTGTGAAGTCCATGGGGGGGTGCGGGGAGGGGCCCAGGGCTTATCTGCAATGAAACCTCAGCGCTGGAGCCAAAGAAGCCTGCAGCTCCTGATGACCCAAAGTGCAACCACTGACATGTCACCAATGACCTAGGGAAGGGCTTCTCCCAGCACTATTTTCTACCAATGTTGGCAGAGGAACCCAGGACAGGCCTTGAACGGTCATTGGCTATGAAGGTGCTGTTTCTTTCCAAGGATGTGTTTTATCTCTACAAAGCATATATGCAAAACTGTCCATTTCCCCCAGGGTCCCCAGACAGCTAGGGGCTCAAAGTATAAGGTATAGTTGCCAATGATGGCACTGGTAGGAAACAAACCTGCTTGGAGGTTATTAACAGTCTTAGGCAATGACCTCTCTTAGAGCCAATGTAACTCAGGAAATAGGCAGAGGGGCCCCTTGTGGGTCAGAGAGAGCTCTCCAAATTGCAGCTTAGCATGAAATCTCTGTAATTCCTCTAAGGATGGAGATAATGCCAAAGGTTCTTCATTTTAAATCGATAATGTGGAAAAATACAAAATATTTTTGTGATGAGCTAGAACAGAGACAGAGCTCGCGTTTTCTGTCATGTGTCATGCATGGGCAGTTCTGCGCACTACTGAACGAGTTCATTAGGGCCACCCCTTTATTACTGACGAGCAAGAGCCTTGCACATTCTTCCCCCGTGTCCAGCTAATCCCACACCATTTTGCAAACTGCATGCCCATGTCAGGTCCCATAGAGATCCCAATTTGAGCTTTGCCTGAGAAAGACACTTAAGTGGGAAGAGTAGGCCTGTGAAGGCCCTGGGTAGATAGGTTCCCAGGGTGTGCTCAGCCCCCACTTGTGGGACAGCAGGGAGGCACAGAGTGTGGTGTAGGGTGTCCATGGGAATCTGTATTTGCTGGTCATTTGGAACTGTTTGTCTCTGAGGATGATTTACATCTCATCCTGCTGGCTGTTTGATCTCCAGCCTGAAGGCTGAACACATTAGCGTGTCCACTCCAACCCCCCACCTCATGAGGCCCTTATGACCAGCCTTGGATGATATGGCTGGCATGATCCGAGAGCACTGGGTGGCAGGCCAGGCCTGCCCTGACCAGCAGAAATGGCAGAGCATGGAGAAGGGATACCCATCAGTGTTGTTTCCAGGAAGGCAGGGAAATGAGTTGAAAAGCAAGAGCGCTCTGAGCCAGAGAAGTCATAGAACCAATCCCAGGCCCATAATTCACTGCTTACCCTTTGTGTAAATTCTCTGAGCCGTCCATTTCCTTATTTGTAAAGTGAGGGCAGTACAGCCTCCTTGAAGAGATTTGGGGGGCAATAAAGACAGATAATGGGTCCAGAGCTCCTGGTTTAGGCAAAGCACTCATAAAAATCCCTATAAATTTTGTTGTTATTTACTTGCGGGAAAACTGACCCTGTCACTAGGGCTCATCCCTCAACATCAAGCTGAGTGTTAGGCTCACACTAGTCACCGAAAAGAAGGTAGAAGGGGACTTTCTTTCCCGATGGAACCCGGGGTTCTCACTACTGGGAACAACAGCAGTCACATGAGGATGAGAAACTGAGGAGGTAGGTGTGTGTGTGTAATGGATTAAGTAAAATGCTGCAGATCCCCAAGTGGCTGCAGTGGCAGAAATGCTGCAGGTCAAGCGGCTGCAGCCAGTCCCAAGAGCAGCCAGTCCCAGGCAGGGATGGTGCAGTTCCCAAGTGGCTACATTGGGCCATGAGGGGCAGTGAGTCCCATGAGGAGAGACAGACAGATGGGCACACCACGAGACCACGCCACAAGTCTCCAAAGGCAGCTGGTCCAGGGCAGGGAGCCATGCAGCGGGCGAGAGACAGAGACATGGATAGGTACAACATGCAGAGTGACGTTGGATATTTATTTAGTTGGTTATAGAAGGGAAGGGGAGAGGGGGTAAGTGAAGAAAGAGGAAGAGCAGAGAGAAAGAGAGAGGGGGAAGGGGAGAAGTGGGGAGAATGGAGCAAGACAGAAGTTGCCTCTTCAGGGGAGAGACAGAGAAGAGAAGGGACTCAGGATGGAAGCTGAAGATCAGCTTGCCTCAGTGGATGGGGGAGGTAGGTGTGGCTTGTCTCTTAAAGGGACAGAGCAGACCACTACAATACATAGGGTATAGGGAAAGCAAAAGGTTGGGGAACTGAGGTTCCAACTGTTTATTCTGCCCTGCATCTTAACTGTCTGTGCCCAGAGTAGAGAGGCAGGGAGGTTGGTCCAGGAAGGGTAGGGTAGAAAGGGACCTAGATGATTCTCTGCCAAGCACAGGCTGCCTGCAGAGATGCTCCATGCCCAAGCACTAGCATACCCTGTGAGAGCTTTTGTCATTGCCATTTAGTCATCACCCAGGTCAGTGATGGCTAGGACCTTACCTGAGCATGGTGGTGAGCCTGCTGTCCCAACACTTGGGAGCTCAGGCCAAAGAATCTCTTGAGAATGGGAGATCAAGACAGCCTGGGAAACTCAGAGAGATGTCAGAATGAAGTTAGAAATTACAGGTGTGGAGAACTTTTGCAAGGAAGGCCAAAGAGCTGGAAGGGACACCACCTGGGAAATTAGCTGGTTTTTAAAAAAGGAAGGAAGAATACAAACGTGGAAGCCCCAAAATGTGAGCCTATTTCCACCTTGTCTGAAGGTCAGAGAGTTTTAGCTTGTTCAAAGTTGTTGACAACTGTGGCTATATACCCTGACCTAGGGTGTGGTTATTGGGTGTTTTAGACATTAAGATGGCCCATACAGGTAGATCCACTCCACCCTGAGAAAAGGTCAGAGAATTCAAGCATATTTCTATTCCTTCTTTTGAATTAGGAGGTTTGACCTATGGAGTTACTACCTTCAGGATACTTGGTCTAGGGTAGGTTTACTGCCTAAACAACAGAATGCTTTTTTCAATAAGTAATGACATGATGTATCAAATATTGGGGCAAGTAACTGTTCTAGTTTGTGTCATGTTAAAGAGTCTTTTGCCTTCTTTTGCCTTCTTCCCCCTTTTGTATTGGGGCATAAAAATGTATGGAAAATTAAACACCGGTGAACCCAGAACTAAGAATTCAGCTATTCAGTATTTGCTGAGTTGCCTTCCCAATACTATCCTATGTCTCTGTGATTCCTTCTTATATCTGTTCCTCCTACCTAACATTTCTAATCCTCATGCCCCTACCATGGAAGGTGCAAACCCGCCATTTGAGGATGGCAGCAGAAGTCACCCCAAAAAGGAGCTCTTGACATATGGCTGCCCAACATGGTGCAGCTTACAACATACGAAGGCCTAATGGAATGGGCAAAGAAAGTGTTACAAACAACACAATCTACCTGACCAGAGCTACAGTCTCAGGAGAGAGAGCCCAGGATACCCCTTCCCAATCTGATGAGCATCGGAATGTGTGCCCTCCCTGTAATGGTAAAAATAAAATAGCACAGATCTCCGAGAGGTAGCAAGCCATGAGGGGCGGCAGGTCCCAGGCAGAGAGCCGCACAATGGGTGAGAGATCTCAGTAGGACCGCCAGTCCCATGAGGAACTGCAGTGGGTAAGAGACAGAGACGGATAGGCATGCCATGCAGAGTGAGGCTGAATATTTATTTAGTGGGTTATGGAAGGGAAAGGAAAAGGGGAGAGGGAGGGAGAAGGGGGACAAGGAGAGAGAGAGAGAGAAACAGTGAGAAAGAGGAGGGGAGAGGAGAGGAAAAGCTACCTCTTCAGGAGAGAGACAGAAAAGAGGAGAGCTCAGATGGAAGCAGAAGGAAGGAAGATCTGCTTCTGCTTGCCTCAGTGGACAGGGGAGGGAGTGAGCGGGACTTGTCTCTTAAAGGGACAAGACAGACCAATACATTCCCATCTCTTTTTTATAATAAAAAGGAGGGAGATTAGACACAACAGGTTAAAGGAATTAGGACTGCGGATTCTCAAGACTGCTTCCTGCTTATTTGTGGGTGACATCTAGAGGGGGGACTTGAGAAAGCTGGTCACAGCCTTTTCTGGTGTTTGTGGTATGGAAATGTCTGGTGTCTCTAATACCATTTAAGGTATTGAAAGAACAGAGGACAAAGTTAAGTTTAGGGAAAAAAATTAGGACCAGGAAATTGAGAGGGGTGTATCTGACATGTTTAAGGTGGATCCTTTAATTTGGCTCCCTAAAACTCACAAGAATTTTGGGGGGTTGTGAAAACATAAGTTTTAGTATATTTATGTCAGAATGACTGTGACAGATGTTTTTGTACAATGAAAAGTATTTTTAAGACTATGAAAAGCAGTGTGAGAGAGAAATTTGATAGTGTGAACTTGTCCTCACACCTTTATAACTTGCAGGCACACACCTAATAACTTGTAGTTGTATTTTGCTGAAATTTGTTTGGTGAGGTTGTCCTTTTAAACTGACAAAACCNGAAAACATAAGTTTTAGTATATTTATGTCAGAATGACTGTGACAGATGTTTTTGTACAATGAAAAGTATTTTTAAGACTATGAAAAGCAGTGTGAGAGAGAAATTTGATAGTGTGAACTTGTCCTCACACCTTTATAACTTGCAGGCACACACCTAATAACTTGTAGTTGTATTTTGCTGAAATTTGTTTGGTGAGGTTGTCCTTTTAAACTGACAAAACCTCTCAGCTGTCAAATTGCATCAGAGATCTTTGAGAAGAATAAAATTTTACTTGAGTTATTGATTAAAAAATGACAGAGAACTTATTTGGTTGGCAACTAGAGCTACTCCTCAGGGTCCTCCATAGTTGCTGAGGGTCATATTTGTCTTTTGCTGTTTAGCACAAGGCCTGCTATGCTCCAAAAGATTCTGTGGGCTAAAAAATCTGTAAGAAGACAAGCCTACCTTGGCCTGAGCAGCTAGGCTGTCAATTCCAACGATTCTGTCCACTGTCTGGAGATCTTCAGTTTAGACAAAAGGTAGTTCTTCCCAGTGGTCAGTGCTTGGCAGTTGAAGTGAATTGTGGATAGATGCTGTTCTGTGCCCATTTGTCTTCTGTCTTCTTTTGGGTAAGTAAAGTGCTGCTACCAGGAGCCAACCTGTCTCTGTTATGAAAAGTCTTTTAATATTTAAATATTTAAATGCCATATTCCCCAGATCTTTGAGTAGTTGAGGGCTGTTTACTGGGTATAGATATGTTATAAGTACAGTATAGAATCTGCCTGTAGAACTGGGTCCAAGCTTGACTGTACTGGCTCTCAACTTAACAGGTAGGATTTATACTTGTAAAAGACAGAAAGAAAAAAAAAAACTACTTCCAATATAAGGTTAATGGCATAACTGACAATAGCAGAGAACAGCTTGATATATTTTAAAACAGAGTTGGATTATATATACAGTATTTTTTGTAAGAGACTTAAAAGTACATAACAATTTAAAATATAAGACCTATTGTTTCTATAGTCTGAAATGAGATACAATAAACAGACATTTAACAGTAAACATGGGTGCATTTAGGTTACATGTATGTGCACACACACACACACACATACACACACACAGTGAACAGGAATTGGGTGAGGTGGATGCTTTGTTGGACCCTATCAAACGCATGCCACTGCACAAAACACACATGGAACAGTCAGCAAGAGGAATTTAGACACAATTCTAAACCAGGGGCCAGGCAGGGTATACCTCAGTAAAGATGGTGAGACTTGGTCACCTGATCTGGCCCTCAGTTAAGATGGTGGTAGGGTCACCTGACCTCAGTCAAAATGGCCAGAGTCACGTGTTGTATGGAGAAGCCACATTTTCTGAGTCACAGGAGTTTTAAGCATAATAACAAGAGAGACCTAGAGGTGTGACCTACCCTGTTACCGAGCCACTGTGCCACAAGCGGTGGCAGGGATCAAAGGCTGGAATTGAAAACAGCTGCCTCGTGAATCTGACTAATCTTGTTGGTTTCCACAGGACCAGTGGTAGCAGTGGCAGGGATACTTTGAGGAAAAGCAGGGCCGGCAGGACACTGGCAGAGCATTTAGTGGCAGGTGGCTGATAGTTTAGCTGAAAATCAAAAACCTGAGAAAACAGCAAACAAATACCACAAGACCTGTAGAAGAATGTCTTCTCTCTATAGGTGGAATGTTAATGAAGCTGGATTGGCTCCGGGTCCAGGCAACTTGGAAGCCAGAGGTTAGAGGCTGTCCTGGATGGTCTCTCACAGCAAGAACCACTTGCAAGCAGTCCAAATGAAAAGAAAAGGAAAAGGAAAGGAAAAATCCAAGGGACCCCGGGCCCCAAAGCAAACACACTGCTCAGCGTGTGCAGTGCTAACATGGGTGGACCACCCTGGGTTGTCTGATCATGTTTTTTAGCTATGGGAAGCAACTATAGATGAATGTCGGCAAAGGGCTCAACCATAGCCATGAAGGCTGTGGTTGGGGGGGCAATACGGTTAAGCTGACTGGAAGGGGAAAACTCACCACCAAAGCTGCTGGTGTGCATAGAGGCTGGCATTCAGCCAGATACAATGTGGGGCTGCTGTAAAGAAACCCAGTTCCCAAGCCCAGGGTTCCACATGTCCTCAGCCAGCCCACATGCAGGCAGGAGGGGACATGGAGAGAACCTGGCTGAGTCACAGAGCACCAATGTAATGGTTTAGATAAGATTCCCCAGGGGGTGCAGCGGGCCACAAGGGGTGGTGGGTCCCAGGCAGGGAGCTGTACAGCTGGTGAGAGACCTCAGTGGGTTAGCAGCGGGACAGCCAGTCCCACGAGGAGCCTCAGTGGGTGAGAGACAGAGCCGGATAGGCACGCCATGCAGAGTAAGGTTGGATATTTATTTAGTGGGTTATGGAAGCGAAGGGGAAAAGGAGGCAGAAGGGGGATGAGGAGAGAGAGAGAGAGAGAGAGAGAGAGAGAGAGAGAGAGANGAAGGAGGAGGAGGAGGAGGAGGAAGAGGAAGAGGAAGAGGAAGAGGAAGAGGAGGGGAGCCGAGAAGAAAGGAGAAGCTACCTCTTAGGGAGAGAGACAGAAAGGAAGGAGCTCAGGCTGGAAGCTGAAGGAAGATCCACTTGCCTTGGCCAATGGGGGAGGGAGTGGGTAGGGCTTGTCTCTTAAAGGGACAGGGCAGACCATTACACTCCCACCTCACAAAAATAAGAGGCATTTGCTGTGACCTCCTCTCTCAAGTGAGTATCCATCAGTCTTAAATAGAAGACCCTGTTCTGTCCTTCATTGCCCAAAGTATGTCAAAACCTGAGCCTGCCTTTTGTTGTCTGAAGACCCCTGAGAGGTGTCATCCTGGTCCTTCTGGGTCTGTTCCTCTGATTTCAGGTGAGATCTCATGCAGAGATGAGTAAGGAGAAAAAAAGACCGACCACCCTGTCTTCTGCCTTGACAAGAGGGTGGGTAGATAGAGCGGCAGTGCTTGGTAGGTGAGCAGGTGACAGAATGAAGGTGTCATTGAGCTAGGAGAAACAGAGGTAAATTATGGAGGAGGAGGGAGGAGGAGGAGAAAGAAATAAGGAGTTTGAGGGAGGAGGGAAGTGGGAGGGGGAGGCAAGTAAGAGCAAGAGCAAGGAGAGTGAGTGGGAGAGAAAATGGATAATCCCTGTCTTAAACAGGAATAAGGTGATCTGGGCTGTAAGGTGTGTGTGTAACCAGGAAGCCCATAGAACACATAGAGCCTCAATTCTGACCTCACTTCTGGCTGCTAGGTGAGACTCTCAACATAGCATGCCCCACCGCTCCGGGGCTACAAGCTACTGACGATCTTAGGGAAGATAGGATGTTACTTTGTAAGTCAGACAATCAGAAATTGGGGAAACATCATCATATTTTTTCTCACCTTTCATATGATTTTATTTCCTCCCTTCAGTCACAGTAATGTGATTCCAAAATGTTGTCTTACTGGGTAGGTCTGTAAAAACAAGTTTCTCTCTCCTGCTTCTGGGCAAGGCAAGTGGTGCTTTGTGAAATGGTTCCACCATGGACCCCTCCAGTCATCCAGCCCAAGCCACCCCTTTGCCTGGCTTTACACTTGCTATATTCTATAGCCATCTCAATGAATCCCATCCAAGACTTTTAACTTCTCAATGGCTCCCATGATTTTGCCATATTTTCCCCATAGAATGTGCCTGATCTTTACTACATTGCCACCACCTTTGTGGCCCGGAGATGTCTTATCAACATGGCCACTCCAAAGAGGCTGCACCTCCTTTCCCCCATTTCTAGAACCTTTATTTTTTTATTTTTATTTTTATTTTTTTTTTTGGTCTTGGGTGCATCCTCTTAACTTGCTGTTGAACTCTCAGCCATGACCATCATTCTTTGTAAGATTGAGGCCAACACACTGGAAAGAGGGACTGAAGCTTAGTTTCCCCTGGGTTTGGGCAGATGTTACAACCTCAGCCTCCCATCCTTGACGGCTGTGTTAATAGAAGTGAGGTGTTCAAGTCTGGGCATGTGTGGACCCTACTTTATTCCATACCTTCCAGTTGGTACACTGGGTTGGGTATGGGTTCTATCTTTGATCCTTTTGACCTAAGAGGGGGCTTGGATGTCACATTAAAGAGGCAGAATTCAAAGGGCCACTGGTGGTTTGATGTGGGAAAGAAACCCGGGAAGAGGGGTTATTGGAGGGCTTCGTGGAATGCTGAAGGACTCTCTGGTCTCAGGGAGCAGATAGTGAAGAGCAGAGAGAACAGGAATTGCTAGTGTGAGCATTGGCCTGCCTGTGGAATCAGGCCTGCACTGTGTGAAAATTCTGCCCTAGAAGCCTGCACGATGCTGCCTGCTCTGGGCCAGCTGCTTCATGGGGTAGGAGACCAGGTTCTTTCCACCCTATAACAGTGACATTCTATGGTGCTCTGAGATCCCCACTGGTGAAACCCTTAAATTCCTACTCTGAGAATGCCTGCCCACATGCAGAAGCATGTCAGCTGCTTGAGTATCTCTGAGTCCCATTCAATCTGTGCAGTTGTTTTGTCCTGGGTGTGGTCCCCACCAAGGGTGATGTCACTATAAAAGTATGAACATCATGTCCCACACCTTTCCAGGTCATGGGCTGTTCCTGTAGCAGGAAGACAAGTTTCCTGGCTCTGGTCTCTCAGGGATCCCTGGTCCTAGTATCCTGTCTCTGAGCTAGCAGAGCATCCTCTGCTGGTCCCTGGGCTCTCTGGAGTCTCAGCTGAAGCTTGGTGTCGGTCATGTGAAAAGACAGCATTTTGGTCAGCTAGGTGCCAGCCCCGTGAGGATGGCCTGAGGTGCAGCGTGCACTTCCCAGGGCAGAAGGACCATAGCTGTGTCTACAAGGCGGGGGCAGCCACAGCTGCCGGGCCTGGCACAGAATGAGATGATTGTAAAGATGGCCCCCCTTCCCTCCAATCACTGTCCTTATTCCTCCTCAGTTGATTTCCCCATAAAAATCTCCTCCATGTTCTCAACGCTCTTCAGAAAACTGTTCCCCTGACCTTTCGTAGTCCGGGCCACATATTAGTATGGAAGTCCCAACATGGCAGGCTTAGATGATGCAGGCTCTGTCAAAGTTACTCTGAATTCTGTTTCCAGGCAATACTCCATGTTGAACAAATCTCAGTCCTGGGGCCAGAGAAAGGGTGTGTGTTTCTTCAGAATGAAATCAGAGGAAGGCAGATGTAGCTCAGTGGTCAAGCACTTCTGGAAGCCATGTGTGAGGCTCTGGATGCCATTCCCAGCACTGCCACAGGAAGTGGGGTATAGGAGGAGCAACAGGAATCTAAGTGAACTGAGCTGGGTGGCTCTGCTCTGTCTGCCAGGCCCTTCCCCAAGAGATCCATGATCTGTCAAGCTCTGAGATCACAACACTCAGGCCTAAGAACTGAGGACATGTGATGGGGCTTCCCAGCCTAAGCTAGGCTGGACATTCAT
>LOJH01036131.1:0-15588 GCA_001685095.1 Ellobius talpinus | reverse complement strand
AGATGGACGGGTGGATGGATGATGGGATTGATGCATTAAGGATAGATGGTTGGATGATAGGTAGTGTCTTAGCGTTTCTCTTGCTGTGATATCATTATAAGCAAAATCAACTTGTGGGAGGAAAGGGTTTATTTCTTTACAAATTATAGTTCGTCGTCAAGCAGGGTAGGGCAGGGACAGGAACTAGAGATGGAACTGAAGCCAAGGAGGAATGCATTTGCTGGCTTGCTCCCTCTGGCCTGCTCAGTCTGCTTTCTTATATACTCTAGACGTACCTGCTCGGGGATGGCACTGCCCACAATAGGCTGGGCCCTCCCACATCAGTCACTGATCAAGACAGTATTCCACAGGCTTGCCCGTGGGTCAGTCTTTTGTAGGGATTTCTCAATTAAAATCCCCTCTTCCAATATATGTCTAGTTTCCTGTCATTTGACAAAAGCCAACACACACACACACACACACACACACACACACGACAGAAGGGAAAGCCATAGTGACAAACTATCTTACGTTATTTGTAAAGAATAGGTATTTAGCTCACAGTTCTACAGGATGTCCATGTCAATGGCGCCAGCATGTGCATGGCTTCTGGTGATGGCCCTTTCACTACATCACCTCAGGGTGGAGGAGGATGTGCTGAGTCTAGGAAAGCCTGCTAGCTTGGCCCTTTCTCCTGGTTTTTCAAAAAACTGATGTTGTCTGTGATCCTCAACCTCCTGACCTCTTTCAAACTGGACTGTCCCTGAAAACCCCTCTTTATATTAAATTTCTGATACAGAGGTTTATGGGAAACACACTCAAGCCTCAACAGTAGTCTAGACTTAGAAACTGCAGCAACATTTGCCTGGCCTCTGGAGAGCAACCACCACCTCTCTTATCCAGTTCTGTGTATGAACCCAACACTGGACAGTGAAAGAAACCACACACTAAAATCTGGGGCAAAAATGCATGTCTGAAGATAGAAATGGATTTTGCTGCTTTTAAAATATTTATGCTTGTCAACAGCAGTAAAGGTTAACATAAAATTACTCTCTATTTTATTCTTTTAGTGATTTTGTATGTGTTTGTGGGGGGGCTGCCTAGGGAGGCCGGAAGAGGGTCTCACATCATCTGGAACTGGAATTACAGGTGGTTGTGAGCTGCCCTACATGGGTGCCAAGAGCCAAACACAGATCTTTGGAAGACAAGCAAGGACTCTTAAACCCTGAGCCAGCTCCCTCTTCCTATATTTGAGATGCCACAGAAATACCTTTGTAAATTCTTTATGTACTTAATCTTTTTGTGTGTGTGTGTACTTAATCTTTTAAATACAGATTTTTTTGTATTTCTTTAAGATTATGGGTGGGAGAAAGAATTTTAATGCTGTGTTTCTCATAAGCCTGAGATTCTTCCATTTGGTGCTGTCAGGTGTTCTCAGGAGCCCCAGGCTCCCATCAGCAGCTTTCTCAAGTTACGGCCAGAGACTTCTGGGTTGTTAATTTATTGTTACCAAATTACCATTAAAAACAAATCAAAACATTTACTTAAGCTGATGTGTGCGTATGTTTTTAAGTAGTATGAAAATGAAGCAGTTTGACAGTCTGCCTGGCTGGTCCTTTAATTTAGATTTCCCCTTATTTTTACAGATACTTAAAGCTTCAAAGACTGCCCCTACTACCACAGGAGGACCAGACTAACCATACGCTCCAAAAGATGGCTGTGCTAGATCTCATGATGTAGTTACTGGCAGATCGAGATCTTTGAGAATGGACACTAACGATGTTTAGAGTGAATGACAGTCCACTGGCAATATAGTGTATTCTTTTTTTTAATGACATATTACTCTACATTCCTGTGTCCTTATTGAGAGCACCTGTGGCTCTCTTGGGTTTCCTTTTCTTTTGGGATACAGCTTTAGATTTTTCTACATTTATGTGTATTTTACTGAGAAGACTTGATGATACACTGATGATGTAGCAAACATTGTCATGGCAGGGTTTAATATTTTATTAATAATTATCATTAGCTGTGCTGAACTGACTGGCATGAACACTGTTATTCGGGATTTAAAAGCCACTGTGAGCTCCTTGTATTAGCACCCTGAACACTGTACCCTGTACCCTGGTGGCTGAAGAGATGTGAGAAATGTCCATGTGCTGCTATCCTAATCAGGGCTGTTGACATTAGATTCAAGTGGCTAGGTTACCGCACTGGCTTTGAAATTTGTTTTGTAGTTTTTAGTGATTTATTTGAAATTTTAATATTTTTATTCAAGATGTGAACGATCACTAATATACTTTTCAGTAGAGGGGAGAATTAAACTCCTTGTGGGGGACAAAAAGTAAACAGTAGCCTGCAAAATATACATGGCCTCATACTTCAGCACGTTAGATCAGTCATGTAACAACCTTAGTCCAGTCTGTATTTATTTACGTTATCTAGGCTGCTGGTGTGTAGTTTAATGACTGTCCTGTGCTGTTCCCAGTCAGTACCCTCTCCGCCCTGGTGTCTGCTCAGGGCTCTCACTAGGTAAAGTCCGTGGTCCCTCAGGTTGAGGGGATTCAGAGGGTATGAAAAGCAGTCACTGGCCCAATGTCTGCTGCTGGGTACCTGGGATGAGCCTCCTCATTTACACACTGACAATTTTACCCTATCTTTAGTAAGCTCTCTCTGCAACTCAGAAATGATGCAATGATGAGAAACTGCTTGGTTAGAAAAGAAGGCAGCTAGTAGATATATGGCTCGGGCAGAGCCGCCAGCCATTTTTAAAAAGCCATAAAGATATTTCATTTGAAGGACAGGGGTAGCTCCTGTTTATGTTAACACTGTTTTAAGATAGAGTGATCCATGCCCTGCCCCCGCCTCTTCATCTAGCATAAAAGCAGAATAAATTTTGTCATTGAACATTGTAGTCACAGTGTTCTCACTTCTGTATGATGGCCCCGTGTGTAATGACACCTCAGCTAAGTCAATAAGAAATCATTTTTAAAGCTGTTATATGGATGCTATAGATTTAAAACTTGAAATATAAATCTCTTAATATCGCATCTTAGAGAACACTACTTTTTATAAAACTGCATTTTTTAGGGCAATTAGGAGTGACATATTATTGATAAATGGCTGAAATAAGTTCCATTGGACTTTTGTATGTAATCATTTCCAGAGCTCTGGGAAGTGAGGGTTCACTGTCGCCAACTTCAAATACTTTTATTTGATAAAACAAATGTGTGCGTTAATGAGCCTGTCTTTACAAATATGTGCCATGCTGGGCAACAGGACTGGGTTGTCTAAAATAATGTGTCTGTTGTGCGCTGTTGCTTAAGAGCAATAAAATGGAGATGAATTCTCTATATTGTCATTATTTTGAAGTACTTTAAAATTTTGAATGGCAGAATTGGTATATGTTGTACTTATAAATATTTTAGACTTAGAGCAAACTTGTTGACTAAAATTATAAACGAACACCTTCAACCCCTTTTCTTAACATATGTATTTTTTTTCCTTCAGTAGTGAGAATGTAATCCAGGACCTGGTGTGTGCCAGGCAAGTGCTCTAACACACACACACACACACACACACATGCACACACACACCAAATCATTTAGTTATTTAATTTGAGACTAGTCTGTCTACATGGTCTAGGCTAGCCTTGAACTTTCTGCATAGCTTAGGCTGGCTTTGAACTTGTAAACTTCTTGTATTAGCCTTTCAAGTAGCTGGGACTCCAAGGGAACAGTGTCACAGTCTGTTTCTAATCCAGGTTCCATGATGTGATATGGCTGGTTTTAACATGTCCTCCTGTGCTACATTGCTAGAGGTCAGAATTCAAATGTCATGCATGCCCTCCCCTTCCTCCTGGGTAGGTATTTGCCCTGCACTGGAGAACTTTGCTCACTTCCTGTGGAGACTCTTAGTCTTAACTCCTATGACAACCACTCTGTAAAGTTACAAAGGGACCACCTGTCGGGGAAGTTTGGGTGGCTCTTCTTTCTCATTTTCAATCTTCATTTCCTACAGGTAACTCTTTACATGCCAGATAAGTAAAGAACATAGTCCTTTGGGCTTGAGAAGGTCATCTTTACCTGGGTTCAGAAAGAAACCCTAAAAATTGAGCTGCCTGATAAGCAGCCCTCTTTGGATGTGCCTCACCCACTCTGCTCCTACTTCACATGGCTTAGAGAGCTGAGCTTTGTAGGTGGCTGGGTATTATCCCTGCTGGCAGATCATACACGGGAGTCAGAGGACTGGAAATGCCTGCTAGCCTGTGGTGGTACTTGGCGTTCTGGAGCGAGCGTGCAGGGAGCAGGCGGAAGCTGGATACAGTGGGAGAGAGCCATTGAGTGGCCAGGGGGCAGGTAGGGCGCTGTCAAGGGATTAGGTGGTGCTGCTGTGCTTCAACTTGACCTGAGGCAATGTCAGTAAAGAGGGGAGACCTGATGAAGGGAGTGACTTGAAGAATAGGTGGCCTGGAAACTCAGGCAGAAACAGACGTGGTCCTGGATCTCTGAATGAACAGGTGCCTGGGATGAGGTGAGCCTGGGTCAAGTTGGCTTTTGACAGCTGGCCTCAATAGCACCCCTTGGTAGGCACATTATTTACATAGTAGATGGGATTTGGCAGGATAAGAACTCAGTCATGGTTGCATGAAAGGTTTTAAAGACCAAGATTTCATTCCTTTTAAGGTTTTTTCATGCTGATAAAATCATGTGACAAAGGAAAGACGAGCAATGTCAGGACAGAAGAGGAGTGTGTAACACCTTTCTAGACGTGAGAATTTAAACACAAAGTGTCAGAGTTGTCAGTTAGCCCCCGTGCTACTAGAACGTTCGCTGTTCTATGATTAAAGTTGTAGGATTAGAATATGAATTTTGAAATCAACCCCTCTTACCCTGAACAAAGGTTCCTTAGCTGCTTCATGCCTTAGCATCTTTAAGTGTGAATTACTACTGCTTCTCATAGCAGATGAGAAAGTTAATGGGTGTAATTCACACCGTGTGTTTAGAGGGGGTCTACCAAACAGGAAATGCTTAGTTAACCATTTCCTTCTTGGCATAGAGAGGTCCATATGAGTCCCTGGAGAAGCATAGGACAGAGGGCTTTCAGGTGAGATAAATCTCCCAGGAAACTCCTAACCACTAAAACAAATGTGGTTGGAATGCTTGTCCCTGTGTTTTCTCTGCATCCAGGGGGGAGAATCGGGACCCAGCTTGCTGATGTGCTGTGAAGGACAGGGAAAACACAGATGAGAACAGGGCTTTTGTCTCAGGACCTGGAGAATTAGGTCTCTTGTCCCACCCTAGGCACTGCACGAGAGAAGGGAGAAAGATGGTGCCCTGCTTTCTGGGAGCATGTCTGGTCTCACTTGCCTTCCAAGTACCCTGGGAATTTTGGTTCAGGAAAATTAAGGAGACCTGATTGTGTGGCCCAGGGCACACCCACATGGGATCCATACCTCCTTCTTGTATTTGGGATGTGAACTCCTTCCTTAATTTTCCTCCAGGGGTGGGGAGCCCTGTGGGCCCTTCCACAACCAGCACCCACCTGTTTTATCTAGCTGTGGTCTTCGTATGTTGCTTCTCAAGTCTCTTTAACCTAGTATGACGGCTCGAGGATGTAGTGCTGTGGGCTTCTGGCAGTACTATCGATCCCACTAAAAAAGAGCTCCTTGGAGACAGACATTTTTTATGTTTTTCTTCTTTGTTGTAGCTCTGTTTTCTACAGGAATACCAGGCAGATATTATGTCTGGTTAATATGTACTGTTGAGGCTAGGGAGATGGCTGAGTCAGTCAAGGACCCAAGTTTGGATCCCTTAGCACTTATATAAAAACCAGACACAATGGTTTGTGTTTATGACTCCGGTACTAGGGCCGGTAGTGATAGACGGATCCCTGGCTCTTACTGGCCAGCTAGCATAGCCATATCAATGTGCTGTGGGATCATTGAGAGACTCTACCTCAAAAAATAAGGCAAAGAAAGATGAGGAAGACACCCCGTGCTGACTGAAGGCCTGTGCACAAGAATGTACATTTGATGTGTGCACATATGTAAATACATAGATGCATATACCACCCACATAACCCAAAAATATGTATACTGACTACTGAGTAAATTGTCTATGCAGCTACCTAGTTTTTCCTTTTATTTTTTTAAACAATCTTATTATATATCAATCCCATTTCCCTCTCCCTCCAGTCCTCCTGCTCCCCACCTCCTCTCCACCCCACCCCCATCCACTCCTCAGAGACGGTGAGTCCTCCCATGGGGAGTAAGCAAAGCCAGTCACATCGCTTGAGGCAGGACCAAAGCCCTCTCCCCTGTATCTAGGCTAGAGCAAGGTATTCCTTTATAGGGAATGGGCTCCAAAGAGCCAGTTCATGCACTAGGGATAAATACTGATTCCACTGCCAGTGGCCCCACAAACTGCCCAAGCCACACAACTGTCATCCACAATCAGAGGGCCTAGTTCAGTCCTGTGCAGGTTCCTCAGCTGTCAGTCCCACTGTGGGGAAACCCACAGAAACAGCTGACCCGAACTATTGGGACTGGCAGTTACCTAATTTTAAGGTCATTAATTGATAAGCTCCAAAGTTCTAGAACATTCAATAGACATCTAAGAGACATTGTTCCCCTTTTCCTCATTTGTCTTGAATACTTTCTTTTAGCATTTAGTGAGCATTCCATGCAGTGAAGATTCTGCTCCTGGATATATCTTTTAGGGAAAGGCACAGAGGGGCACAGTGAGCAGAACCCCTGTAACCTGGGGCCTCTATAGCCTGGGAAACTCTCATTGCTCAATCTCGACTTGCCCCTTTGCTTGCAGACACCTTTCCCACAGCATGCCTGGAGACACAGTGCCCAACATTCCAAAGTTAGTTTCCTTCCTCTATTCCAGGTCTCAAAGGAGCCAAAACATGACTCACCTATAAAAATCTAGCTCCTTCCTTCATCAAAGCCTGCCTCAATTATTTTCCACCTTTCCCCATTGAAACATCTGTGAATGAATCTTGCACAAGCAGAGCCCACGAATCAAGTGATCTGTGTCACTGTACTCTGGATCGCAGCGTTAATAATACCCACACCCTCTCATGTGTGCTATGGGGAGAGGACAGGAAGACTTTGTATCTGTTGCCCACTCTGCCTCACTCCTAGGTCAACAAATGCATACACATTTGCTTCCAGAATCAGCCTCAGACTAGCGTCCACAGTAGCTATAATAAACTGATCTACCTTGGCAATTAGCTGAACCGTTTTTCATTAGATAAATATGCCCACTCATAGGTTGTGTGTGCAGAGAAAACATTAGAACATATGGTTGCTCGTTTCCTGTTCTTCATGGGAGAGGTGGGTTGGATTCCATCTGCTATTCCAGGCAGCTGGTAGCCCTCACTCATCTTTTCTGGCGGTTGCTTTGTGGGGGGCTGACACAGGTAGACTTTGGGTTCATTTTAAGCCTCTTCACAAGTTGAACAGGTAGTGTACACCTAGGATTGCAACATAGGCAAGCCAATGGAGTTATCTGCATATGTATCGAGTTGTTAGAATAAAGGGAAGAATATCCAAAGTTCTGTTAAAATATACTGTGGCTCTTAGTCAAAAGAGTTTTATAAGACAGTGAACTATTGACTGAGTTTATGAGCTCTGATAGAGGTGTCTCACTTCCTTAGCTTCTCCTTGGATTGGACATCTGTCACTCACAGGGATTCTAAATGCTGGTAGATGTCGTCTATGCTAACTGCTTTCATACATAAGAAATGCTTAGCCTGACATCTGATACCTAGTCATCATTCAATGACTTCAAAGTGATCGTGTGAACCCAGTTTTCGGTATTCCACAATGCAGTTTCAAAATGAAGAATTCAGGACTTAGGAAAAGTGAATCGTATGACCCAAGGTAATTTTCTTAAGTTACGGTCACTGGACTTTATAGAGATAGATAGTCAGGCGTCCTGTATAGTGGCTTGCACAGTGCTTAATTTGTCTGTAATTTCCAGAAACGAATGGAATAGCAGATGATACGGAGCAAAAAGAGAAAGAAGTGCCCAATAAAATAGCCTTAAAAATACAGAAAAAGCCATCACTCAAGAATAACAGGAAATTTTATTTTGTATCATAAGTTAAAAGAAATAGCCACTTTGGTTGATTTTAATCACTCTATCAACAAATATTTATATTTTATATAAACATATAAGAGCTTAGGTTCCAGGGGTAGATTAAACCAATGCTTGGGGCTGCCTGATTGATTAGGGTCTGGTCTGTTCACTGTTGGCTGGGACATTGATAGTTGACAGGTAGGTATTATGTGTCAGACATTGATGCTTGAGTGTTGGTTGAGCAGTGAGTGACTGCGGACTTTGGCAGTGGGACAGTCTCAGGCAGTATAGGTGTTTGGCTTCACCTGGGAGTGTGACCCAGGCAGAGGACTATGCAGTCCTCTAACATTGTCCATTGCTGTGATCAAGCTATTGACTCAAACAATACAAACCTGTACATTGTCCATTGCTGTGATCAAGCTATTGACTCAAACAATACAAACCTGTACATTGTCCATTGGTGTGATCAAGCTATTGACTCAAACAATACAAACCTGTACATTGTAATATTGTGAAGAAAAGGACCTGGCTGGTGTTCCGATGAAGGGAACCAATCTGGACAATACTTAGGTAAAGAGTTTGTTCTTCCACTGATAGCTTAGTTGATGATGGCTCTGAAAGAATGTCAGAGACCACGTGACAGTGGCCATAGTGTCCTGCTTCAGGATAAAGTGAACCAATACTTCCTGGATGGCAATCAAAATGCCAAACCTAAAGACTCTGAACTAGCCAGAATATCAAATCATGATACAAGTTTGCAGAAACATTTGTTGGCACACCTGAGAACAGTGAGTAGCATGTTCAATAATGAGAAATCGGGCATGTGGTCACACGACTGCTTGGTATGAATTGTGCCTGTTAGTGCCTGTCTCTTCCCACCCCGTGTGTGTGTGTGTGTGTGTGTGTGTGTGTACGCACGCACGCGTGTGTGCAATGTGTGTGTCTATGTATTTGTATGTATGAATGCAAGCACATACATGCCGTGGCTGGTGTGTGGCCATTCAAGGACAGTCTTGGGTATCAGTTCTCCCCCTCAGAGCTCCCACGGGATTCATTTTTCTTGCCTCCACCTCCCATTTCCCCACAGGAACACTGGGGTTATAGATGCCTGTGCTCTGAAGTCTGGCTTTTTCATTGTTTCAGGGTATGGGAGCTCAGGTCTTCATTCTTACACAGCAAGTGCTTTACCTCGTGAGCAGACCTCCCTACCTCCAACCACACACACCCTCATATACAGCTTGTAACTTAAAATAATGCTTCTGGGGGAAAACAAAATCAGAGAAGGCAGACTCCATATCGTTATTCTGATGAATCACGTCCTTACAAGGATGTTAATTTAAAGGACTCCCTTTGACTTTCTGAGAACTCTTTGAGGCATACTCGTAAAGGAGACATCTTAAGAGGGCTGCGAAGTTGCTCCGCCCTAGTGCTGAATGAGGAGACCCAGGTCCTCCCACGGAGAAGCAAGCAACTGGAGAGTGTACTGTGTGTTCAGGACCCACAGATCACAGATTGGTCAGAAGAGGAGGGTCTGCTGGAAAGCGAGAGCTGCCAGGAAGCTAGGGGCTAAGAGGGCAGAAGTCCAGAATTTGTCAGTCTTTCATCCTCCAAAGTTAAGAGAAAGTTTATTTCAGTGGGGAAAGCAGAGAAGCATGATGAGGAGTGTGGCATTGGTTAACTCCCCAGTGCAAGGACCTGAAGATGTGCAGCCCAGCAGTCGGCTCAAACCCTATCAGATGGGGTGGGGGGTTGGGGAAGAAACCATATCCCATAGCTATGAACTAAATCACAAACCATCCTAGGAAATCACCAGGCCAGCAGAGACAGCTGGCTGTGGTCGTTGATGCTGCCTTTGCCTTCAAGGGAGTTGTATATACATGGTGTATATATAAAGTGTGATAGTAGGATTGCTTTGGCTGTTTTTCAGCAACATTGGTGCAAGCTGGCTACATCTCTAATCTCCTTTCCTTCTACAAAGGCTTTATAGAAAGAAGGATACTTTCCTGGTTGGTTGGTCTTTTAATCCTGTATGTGATTGCTGCTAGAGAAATGAGGTGGGACACTTTACTCTTGGGAGAAAAATAATGCAAGGACAAGAATATTAACTGGGAAGGAGTGCTTGCTGAGAAGTTTTAACATGACTGAGTAGTACACCTGCCGCTGTCACTTCAAGTTTCAGACTGGAAGTTGAGAGCAGCAAGGGGAGCGAGCTTGTGCCCTGGCACCTGGTGGCCATGGCCATGGTGTACACCTGTCTCTTTCAATGCATCCTCACTGGAGACCCTGCTCCTTTTAAACCTCGCATCTTAGCATAGAGGGCTCAGCTTCTGTTGAGATCATTATTCCAATAATAACAGTTGATGGGAAACGAGAAACTCCAGGTTTGGGAAGCCTCAGGCAAAGGCAGGAATGGCTTTGCTCTGTTTTCAGATCACCTTGCAGAGGAGCAACAGGGCCTTGACTGGTGCATGGTATTATAAGGAGAGGCACATTATGTCTGCCAGCATCCCATTGCCAATATCCTAATTATGCTTCAGAGAGAAACGTAATTTAGTGTAATCCTGAGAAACAGAAAAAGAAAGGTGATTTAGAATCTGGAAGAGAAATGCAAAAGAGAGGTGCAATTTTTGCACAAGATTAAGAGCTAATTCCCAAGAAAGCATCTTTGAGGACTCTGTCCAAGGGAAGAGGCTGAGACAGCCAAAGAGATTTGCTGAAGAATCCAAAGACCCTATGACCTTAGTAAGGAGGCAAACACAATTAGCTCTTAGCACTCTGGACCAGTGTAGCTCATGCAGGCAATCAGGGAGCGCCTACATGTCGGGTGGGCTGGAGAGTGGATTGAGGGGTGGGGTTGCTGTTGAATCTTGTTAAGGTCTAACTGCCCAGTGGAGCCCCGCTTGGAGATATGAAGCCATCTGAAAAGGCCTTATGTCTCGAGTCCTTAACTATGAGATGTAAATTCTTCATAGTCATGGTGAGTAACTTAAATCAGTTTGTGTAGTTAGGTTTCCCAACACCTGTGGTTACCTAATGTTTAATATGATAGGACTGTCCTCAGGAAGTTTGTCAGTTTTCAAGGAAAATGTGAATTGGAGCAAACTGTAGGGGCATGAGCTAGAGACTGGATCACACTCTTAGGCAATGCTAATAGGTGATACTGGGCAAGAAGACTGCTGTTGCCAGATGTGGTGGTGCTTACTCATAGCTTAATACTTTGAAGGCTAAGGAGGACCATGAGCTTGGGGCCAGCTTGATGAGAGAGAGAAAGAGAGAGAGAGAGAGATAGGGAGAGAGTCTCAAAAAGAAAGTGGGGGAAAGGCGGAAGAGAAGGTTGAGGGAGGCAGAGGGAGATAATGGATAGCATGATCTCCTGTGACTAAGCATGTGTGGGTGCATAGGGCTCGCATACATGATATCACTGAACAGTGCTGTCCTGGAGCATAGAAGTAACAAGGAAAAGAAAACTTTATAAAACCTGACTTACTAGTTGGGTATACATGTGTGTGATGCTGGTGATAGAATTGGGGGGCCTGGTGGATGCTAGACAGATAGTCTGCCTTCGAGACACGTTCTCAGCCCTCAACACTCTGCGTTTGATTTCTCTATCCAGATAAGCATATGACATCATGCATGTCATAGGAGAAGACCCTGTGGAAAGTGTAGTTGCTGCTGTTGTCATTGTCTGAATTCAGTCAGCTACCGTTATTCAGAGACCTGGACTGTGGGTTACTTCTAGCAGTAATTGACTTGGTTTTAGAGGTCTAACTTAGCTGTCTCAGCATGCTAATGTAGCTAAGACAGGCTCTTTTAAAGACCCATGTCTGTCACAGGGAAGCAAAGGTATTTTAACACTCAATATAAAACACATTAATTTCAAAATATAGAAAAATATAAAAATTGACTAAGTTGAGCTTTATGAGGCAATGTCCAATATGATCAACAGTGCTCAGTGTTGACCGTGTCCTTAAAAGGCTTCAGGGCAGACACAGACCAAGGTCATTGCCAGCACTGAGTCAGCCCCACCTCACTCCTCAAGAAGCCTAGGGAATGGGAAGGAGAGACCACAGCTGTCTGTCCTTTATTCCCAGTTTGCGGTTTTCCATCCCTAGGATGAAGATCCTCATTAGGGAATCCTGGTTTCCTTACCAGCCCTGTAAGCTGTGTCTTCCCACATCTTTAGGAACTGGGTTATATGTCACAGCCAGACCATCCTGGGTATCACAGCATTCCCCTAGCAGTTACATCCGGTTATGTGTTATTTCAAGAGTTCACATTCTAATGACCTAAAAGTTTATATGATATGCACATACACCTGGGGCTATTTTAGCATCTCCTAGGGCCCTTGCTCCTCTTTTGCCATTCCCCGTCACTGGCCGGCCATTGGAGCCATAGTACATAACCAGATGGAGGCCTGGAGACAGAGCATCCTTCTTAGAAGAGCTACATTTAACTGACAGAATTTGTTGAAGGGGTGCTGCTCCAGAAAGAGGAGAAGGGGGGATGTAAATACTGAGAGCTAATGGGAGTCAGCAGTAGTTAGCAGGATTTTTTTCATTTTGTCTCCAGCTTATCCTCAGCATCTGGTGGGATCATGGCTAAGACTCGGTGAGAAGCAGTCACTAGGTGGACTAGTTTTTCCTGTTTCTGTGACTGAGAAACCTGACAAATGCAACTCAAGAAAGAAAAGATGCAAAGTTCAAGGGTACAGACACTCGTGGTGGGAAAGTCAAGGCAATAGGAGCACCATGCAGGCGGGCGTGTTGGCTTTTCAACCTGCAGGGGGGGGAACAATGGAAGGTCTGTGCTGCACTGATTCCCTCCTCCGTGTGCAGCCCAGGATCGAAGCCCAGGGGGTGGTGCTCCACCTCTTTAAGGTGGATGTTCTCACTTCAGTTACCCTGATCAAGATACTCCCCACAGGCATGCTCACACGCTAATCTAAATAACCCATCATCAGTGTGCCTGGAGACACATCACTAGGTGATTTCAGATTTTGTTGAGTTGGCAGTCATCACTAACACCATACTAGGCTTCTGAAATGTCTGTTTTTATGACACCACCCACTTGGCATTCACAGAAACACAGTCGTTGCCTTTATCTTCATGAATAGCTGTGCACCTGCTATGTGCCACTTCCATGAAGTGGGTGCTGCTGACCGCAGAGAGCAGCATTGTGCTGCTGTCTGGGAGGTGCCTCCCGGGAGCAGTGCACAGGAAAGCTGGAACTGAGTTCTCTGAAGACTCAGCAGGGGCGGGCTGTGGAGCATGAGAGAGCCAGGTCCCTGAGGTTGGTAACATCATTGAGGACAGTCTTGGAGGAGAGAAGGAACAGAAGGCTCCCAAAACAGAACCGTGAGCAAACCGAGAGTTAGAGATGGGCAGCTAGAGAAAGTCCGAGGCCAGAGCCTGGGAGAGAGGATGCTCTGCCTGTCCCAGCTCTCACCTCTCCACATGTGCATGCATGCACTTCTAGCAAGCCCACCATTGTATTTTCACAAAGGACGAACATGAGAGGGGAGACTGCGTGGTGGTTTCTTGGAGATGCAGAAGGATGTCTGGAAACACGTAGCACCATGCTGAGCCATGCTGTCACTCATGCTAGCTGCAGATTCAGGCTTGTCTTCCATTCATATCCCTGTGCACCACACAGGTCAGTTCTCCAAGAGCTGTAAGTCCTAAGGGGGCCTCTCCAGGGCATGTGGGACCTCAGGACTCTGGAGCAGCAGCTTCACTTCCCTGTGTTAGCACCTTCAATTTCACGGGGAGCAGAGGCCCAGCTTGATAGCTCACACCTGGAGTAATGTTCAGCCACGTGGAGAGAGTGGGAAAGGCAACAGCTAGAGGATCTGAAGTTCAAGAACAGCCTGAGCTACAGAAACCCTGTCTCAAAAACAAACAAACAAAAAACCAAAGTTAAAATAGGATCTGAGGTCAGTGCCAACCAAATGGCACTTATAACTAGCATGTTTTATTCGGGCAGGCAGGCAGGCAGGAATACCACAATTTAAAGAAATAGTGAACAGTGTCACCACTAATTCATTGAGAAAACCAGCACACTTGCGAATCTCATGTATTTACACAGATAGATTCAGCTGCAAGAATTAGTGAGGCTTTCCATTTTGTAACATGTAGTAAAAATCTGGGAATGTGCTCAATGACCAGAATTAACTTAGTAGGAATAGGAAGGGGGAATTTTTTCCAGAGTGGCAATAATAAATTTTTCTTAGAATGATTTCCATCTACATTATCTCACACCAGGAATATTGATGAGTATCACCTGTGAGTCATATCTGCAATCTCAGCACTCACGTGATGATCGTGAGGTTGAGACCAGCCTAGGCAGCCTAGCGGGACCTCATCTCCAAAGCGAAAGCCAAAGTTAACAAACAGAAGCACTTTACTAATAAGAACAGTATTCTGGAGAAGGGCTGTATGGTTTCTTCAGAGTTAGTAACTCTATGACCCTTTTAGAGAATCAAATTTATAGCTAGTTTGTGTGGTGTATGTGTGTGTGTGTGTGTGTGTGTGCATGCCCGTGCACACGCGTGAACTCAAATGTGCCCTCCTATGCTTCTGTGTGCACGCCCTCGCCTGTTTTATGTGTGGAGGCCAGAGGAGGCTGATGTCAGATGTCTTCTACTGATTTTCACCTTATTTTGAAGACAGAATCTCTCCTTGAATATGGAGCTCACCCAGTGGGCTAGTCTGGCTGGCCAGCAAGTCCCTGGGATCTGATTCGCTGCCCACAGCACTGGGGTTGCTGGCCTGGGCTGCTTTTACATGGTTACTGGGAATGGAACCTTGAGTCCTTAGTGTTCCAACCAAGCACTTAATCCTCCAGGGACTCCCCAGCACTGAGATATCCTGATTTTAAAATTGAATCAGATTATTAATCTGCTTTAGATAAAATTGCTATATCAGTCTCTCTCCACTGGATGTCATCTTTCCCCACATATCCATATTCCAGAGCCTAAATGCAAGTGTGAGCTACAAACCAGTGGAGTGCAGACAGTTTGCTACATTGTCACATTCAATGTCACATTCATTGTCCCATCCGCTCATTCAGCACCTGTTCACGTCTGGTTGCCAGGTGCTCTGTTTGGGGCACCAAGGATATTGCAACAGTAATAAAATGAAGTTATAGCTCTCACAGGCTGATATTCAAAATGTGGGGTTAGAAATATTTTGGATTTTAGACTTTTTCAGATTTGGGAATATTTACATATATAATTATTCATGCATCTCTCTATAAATCTATCTATATGTTTTTGGTTTTAGTTTGTTTTTTGAGGCAGTGTCTCTCTGTAGCTTTAGAACCTGTCCTGGAACTCACTCTTGTAGACCAGGCTGGCATTGAACTCTCAGAGATCCACCTGCCTCTGCCTCCTGAGTGCTGGGATTAAAGGCATGCGCCACCACCACCTGGCAAATCTGTAGTGATAAGGGTAGCAGGCCTGCTTTTCATCCGGCCCAGCTCCCGCACGGCTAGCTTAGCCCCGGAAATAACAACACACAAA
>LOJH01036130.1:5208-17795 GCA_001685095.1 Ellobius talpinus | reverse complement strand
TCTTTCTTTCTTTCTTTCTTTCTTTCTTTCTTTCTTTCTTTCTTTCTCTTTCTGAGACAGGGTTTCTCTGTGTAACAGCTCTGCTTGTACTGGAACTCCCTTTGAAGACAAGGTTGTTCTTGAACTCACAGAGATCCACCTTCCTTTGCCTCCTGACTGCTGGGATTAAAGGCATGCACCACCATCGCCTGGCTTGATATGGATATACTTTCTTTTGACTTAGTTCAAAGTTAAAAAACAGAACAACTAAACCTATTTTATTTATTTATTTTTTGAGACAGGGTATCGTTATGTAGCCCCGATTATCCTATGTAGATATGGCTGGCTTTGAACTCATGGAGATCCATCTCGCACTGCTCCTAAATGTTGGAATTAAAGGTGTGCGCCTGGCATTATTGACTGATTGTGCACATGCTCGAGAGTGCACACACATGCTCATGACGAAGTCAAGGAATGACTTGCAGGAGTTGGTTCTCTCCTTCCACTGTGGGATCCAGGGGCTGAACTTGGGATCCAGGGGTTGAACTCAGGATGCCAGGCTTAGTGGCACGCACCTTTACCTGCTGTGCCTCCTTGTTAGCCCCAGAGGTTTCAGGATATTTTGTGTGTGTGTGTGTGTATGTGTGTGTGTGTGTGTGTGTGTGTGGTTATTTAAAAAGGTACCAGAACTGGCAACCAGCAATATACTGTGAAACCAGATGACCTCTTATTAAATTCCTTCAAAAATGGAACTAAGAAATGAAGCAAGGGCTCCTTTAGCATCTTCCCCAGGACTTCAACTCTGAGGTGCATCTTCCTGGCTGGCCCTTCCTGATTCTGATATTCTAACAGTTTTCTGCTTCTCTTCCCTATGTTCCACACTGGGAAACCTTCAGACGCTTTAAGAGGGTTAGGAGAAGATACCTGCAGCCGCTTATGGACAATCATGGTGTCTTAGAGCTGAGGAGCAAGCGTGGGCTTTGGAGTTGGACAAGCCTATGTTCAAAACAGACCTTATTGGTTACTGGTGTGACTAGAGAAACCACCAGAACCTTGTTTCTCTTCTTTAAAGCTGGGACAACACCTGTCTCTGAGGACTGATACATAGACCAAATAAAAAACACATGAGAACCATCTCACCCAAGGCCCAGAATGCAGTAGGCACTCCTTTAATGTCAATTCTGTTCTGGTTGTCCTATACCCTTTTTAAAAAATCTGGTCAAGTAACATGGTATTGGAAAAGGTAGAAAAGAAGTATGGAAAAGACAGTTCTTGGACCTTAGGCCTAACTTCTCTGATTATGTTCTTAAAAGAAATGTAGTTAAAAAAAAACAACCAAAAAACTATGTTGAAAGAGTTTATGGGTTACACTGTGACCAGTCCCAAACACACCAGTGTACAGATGACATCACATTATATATTCAAACTGATGAGTCAATCATTTTGAGTATTATTTTACACATATCTCTCCCCATCTTCCTTCCTGATAATTATTTTTTTTTAAATTATGTATGTATGTTTGTATGTATGTATGCATGTATGTATGTACAAGTGCGTGTGTGTATGTGTGGGGATAATGTGAATAAATGATAAAGTGCAGGTACCAATGGAGACCAGAAGAGGGCGTCAGATCTCCTGGAGATGAGTTACAAGTAGTTGTGAGCAGCCCAGTATGGATGCTGGGAACTGAATTCAGAGTCTCTGCAAGAGCCCTATGCACTCTTAACCACTGGTCATCTCTCCAGTTCCTCTGGTTATCTTTTAATTGGTTTTACATTTATGAACAATGCTCTATGATTCTAGTTCCTCTGTTATTCTCTCTCGCAAAGACCAAAAAGGTTGTAGCCAAAATGATGCAGTATCAGTTTATATACCAGCACAATGCTGAGTAGTGTGTAACTAGATTTACATACACAGTTGATCAAGAGGTTTCTAATCAAAGTACTAAGACACCTTGAAGTTGATAGGAACTAAACGGTGCTGGAAACACACACAAATGTGTTTATGTATACACATACACACATATGGGAGAAACTGAACAAATTAATGAAAAATAAGTCCTAATAAGACAGCTCCCTCGAGCATTTTTAGGAAATCATGAGAATCCTGGGAAGGCTGAGGGAAGAGGCACCTTTTGCTTCCTAACACAGCCAGTGGGCAGGTCATCTAACCTGGTGTGGGAGAATGGTCTATATTCTGTCAATTATATTTTAAATAAATGCTGATNAGAACAGGAGAATTCTGGGAAGGAGGAAGCCCATTCCTCTGGAGTCCTGACCAGACCACAGAAGAAGCAAGATGTGACTGCCCTGCTGAATAAGGTACTGAGCCATATGGCTAACACAGATAAGAATAATGGGCTAATAATGAGCTAYATAAGTTATAAGAGTTAATAAGAAGCCTAAGCTAATGGGCCAATCAGTTTATAACTAATGTAGACCTCTGTGTGATTGCTTTGGGACTTAATGATTGTGGGAACTGGGCAGGACAGAAACCCTGTCAACACTAACCAAGTGTATCTTCTGGAATCAATGCACCCATGTAACTCTGAGTCCAAATATTTCTCTGCCCTGAGCCTTGCCTCAGTTTACTTGCCTATTAAACGAGTGTAACAGTCTTCCCTACAGAGTTGTGGTGGGCTTATATAAGTGACTCATAGAAAGGGCCCCAATAGCATTGCTTAGGTGAAATCTTAATATCAGGTTTTTAAAAAATTCCCAAGTGGTATCATTTTTGTCTAAAACAGTGCTCTAAGACCACTAGTTAAATAATGGTTATGGCTCATTTTGTGACTTGCTAACCAATCCACAGACATTGTTAAATTATTACTCTGTTGTGGACAAAAGGCCATGAATGTGAGTTAAAAGTAAGGTAGGGTTATTCATGCAGATTTTCCCCTAAGATAAAGAATATGCTAAGGGGCTGGAGAGGTGGCTCAGTAGTTAAGAGCACTTACTGCTCTTGTAGAAGGCCAGCACCCACACTCCCATGTGTGTCACTCCATTTCCAGGGGATCCAATGACCACCTCTGGTCTCCACAGGTACTATACCCACACGGTGTACATACATACATGCAGACAAACAAATAACATAAAAACTAAAATATTTTGAAGAATAAGTTAAGGAGGCTTGTTCTCACACTTCCATTAACATTAAACCAGAATTCTTACTTAGCTTATATAATAAGGCAGAAAAAGAAATAAATTATCCACACAGAAAGGGAGAGCCAAATTGTTTTTGTCAGCAGATGAGCATTAATATAGAAAATTCGAAGGCACATGTAAAACAACAACAAAAACAAAACCTTTCAATAACTGACAAATGAGCTTAGGAAGACAGGACAGAGTCAATATAAATACATTAATTATACTTCTAGACACTGGCAGTGGAGAGCAGGGGTAGTGTGAATGATAAAAATAGTCTAAACTCAATTATGAGAGCTGTGCAAGCACACCAAAATCCAATTAATTGTGTACTGTACATAGATTAATTCTGTTGTATACAAATATATCCTAATAGGTGTGTGTGTGTGTGTGAGAGAGAGAGAGAGAGAGAGAGAGAGAGAGAGAGAGAGAGAACGAGGGATGGGACCCTGGTACATTGTGACTGTGTAAAACAGAGTGAACATGGTGTTCAAAGTGAGAGGTTAATAGGAAGTGAAATATAATCCCCAAAGTGATGTGATAACTTGGGAGCTCCCAGTCATGTTCACTGTTGACAGCCCCCTCATCCTCAACGCTTACTATCTGAGCTGGGAAAGATGTGTCTTTACTTCCATATTTATCCAAGTCTCATTGTCAGTTTCCCCTGAACTTTGTCATGCTGGGGTTTTCCTTTATGTAATACACATTTGTCTTCTTTGCTCCTTCTGTAGGCTATGAGAATGAAAAGACAAGCCACTTCCTAGAGAAGCTATGGAGCATGAACTCTAAAATCTAAGTAAGAAATATCCACCAACAGGGAGACGATCTCAACCCGCATTGCAGCAAAGTCAATGTACAGAAGGCAAATGAGTAGAAAAGAGATACTTAAATTTGAATTGAATAGGTTAAATAAAAAGAGAGAACACAAATTTGGGTGGGTAGAGAAGGTAGAGGATCTGGGGGAAACTTTGTCCAAAACTCATTGTATAGAATTCTCAAAGAACTAAGAATTTTTATTAAAATGATATCTAAACATGACAGGGCAGTAGACTCACAGTGGCTGTGATGGCATTGACAAGACTGATGAAAGATCAGTCCACTTAAAATCTCAGCACAGTGGAGTGGGGGTTTATAAACTCCCACCCCTAACTGAGGCGCTATCAGAAACTGAAGACTGCTGTAGGGAGTCAGATTTCAGGGATGATGCCCGTGTTCCAGTAGATGGCCTTGTACTGATGGTTTTCCATTAAAGGGAAAAAAAGCACATAAGATTGGGAGCAAATACTAGTAGGGGAAATAAGAAGAAACTGGAGGGGAGGAAACGGGTGGACTTGACCCAAACACATTACATCCATCTATGAAACTCTCAAGGAATAAAAAGATAGTTGGCATAAATTAACCCCAGCACTTGGGAGGCTGATGCAGTAGGATAGCAAGTGCCAGGCTATATAGTAAGACTTATATGACATGTATCTATATGCTAATATAGACAGAATTGAAAACTGCAGTTATATTTAGAAAATGTGAGTCCACTGCCCTGACATGTTTAAGCATCTTTTTAATAAAAAAAAATTCGTTCTTTTAGAATTTTGTACAATGAGTTTTGGCCAAAGTGTAGAAAACGCAAACAAATCTGTGATGATGCAGAGCAGGTCATCGGCTGCCTGGACAATCTGAAGGTGAGACATACATTTATTCCTTTAGTTATGGTCCTGCTTTCCTAGGCCCAGAAATCTGTGCTGCCGCTTTCTGTATTGCGCCTTATTAAAGGGGAGTTACAGCTGTGGGAACTTGAAACACTCGAATCATCAAACTGCAAGGATTGAAGACGTCTACAGCTGAGAGAAGAGCCCTCCAGGTAGAAAGTGCCACTTCCAGGAACAGATGGCCCTTTAAGGCAGAGAGCACTGCCGAGTTAAGGTGTCTTAGCTCTAGACAGCCAGGAGGAGAGTTGCTCTATTTTTAATTCTGTGATTAAGTCAACACAATTTCTGATATCAGGACACAGAGAAACCCAGAGTAAAGTTCTGCCAGGGAAGTGAAAGTTAACCCTGTCCAAGATCTTGGGCTACAACAGCATGGCACTGGGAGGCTGGTGCCTGCACCCTGCCCTGTAGAGCAGATGCTCCAGGATGAAGCATTACACAGCAAATGCAGAAGGCCGATGCACTCCATGGGCACCAAGGAGCTTCCTAGAGCAGCCACGATGGCTCTGCCTAAACCAGAGCCTGTGTATGCTGAGAGTTAAATAGAGTATTAGAAAAAGGCAGAAGTGGGGTTCTAGGCAGGGGCTCTCAATTTGGTATCTCCTTATAAACAGTTTGAGAGACATTCTATGTGCTTGTGTTTCTTTGAGTGTGTGTGTGCATATATACCGTTAAGGTATACAAAAACCCTTATTTATTTATATTTTTGTGTTTGGGTCTCTGTGTTAATATGTATGATGGGCATGTGGGTGCCTGCCAGAGAAAAAGAGGCCATCAGATCCTCTGAGGCTGGAGTGTGGACAGTTTTGGGTCCAGCAATGGAATCAAATTCCTGTCCTCTGTGAGAACAGCAAGCACTCTTAATCATGGAGCCAGCTCTCCAGCCCCAGACACAGAAGTTCTTATTACACTAGATGGGCTGAGTTCTTCTCATTTTATAGCACTAGCTTTAGGCCACTGAGCTGGTTCTTCTGCCAATGGTCTCACTTGGGCCCTGGCGGGTTCCCCGAAGTGCCTCGGAGAAACAGCACGTTCCTATGTCTCCCATAATTATGGATGATGAGGACACCTGGTGCCCTGGCACACCATGACAGCTACATCAACCATCGAGATAGGTCTGCAACATGGAAGACTGGGCCTCCACTCCACAGGAAAGAAGAATCTGTGTTGAAACACTAACAGTGCACAACGTGAGCAGCCACAGGGAAAGCTCCCTGATGGTTCTTGTTGGGGTCCTAGAACAGAAAACAGTGGTTCCCCCTCCTCATCCAGCCTCCTGCCCATACAGGCCCTCACCAGATGAAGCTTCCTCCTTGACACATGGAGTCATCCCCTATGACCGGCATCATCCCCTATGATCGGCGACTTCCCTCCTCCTGATCATCCTTATGGTTGGAACTAGACACAGTACCTAGACAGCCCTTAAGTGGGGTACCAGCATGTGTAGCCTAGGGAGCTTCGTGGACCTTCTTTAATGTTTTCAGGGACTCTGGACCTCTTATCTCCCCTCAGGAGGTGTGTGTGTGTGTGTGTGTGTCTGTGCATGCCCATGTGGCTGTGTGTGGACCCGTGAACGGAATATGTGGGTATCTGTCTGTCACTCTCCATCTCATGGAGACAGGGTCTTTCACCGAGCATGGGCTTTTACCAATTTGGCTAGATTGGCTGGCCAAGGAGCTTCAGGGATCCTCCTGCTTCTGCCTCCCCAGTGTTAGGATTACAGGAATGTGATATCATGCCAGTCTTTTTTCTTTAACATTGGTGATAGGGATCAAAACTGAGATTCTTATGCTTGTCCAGCAAGTATTTTTCCACTAAACCATCTCTTTAGTCCCTACAGCCCTTTTAAAGACAGGATCTTGCGATTTTGTTCTGATTGGTCTCAAACTAATGATCCTCGTGCCTCAGTCTCCTGAGTGTTGACACTTTGAGCTTGATATATCTTTTTTGTTGTTGTTGTTTGAGACAGGGTCTCATTATGTAGCTCTGGCTTGCCTGAAGTTCTCTATGTAGACTGGGCTAATCACAGAATCACAGAACTCCATACGCTCCTGCTGAAGCGCTGGGAGTAAGGGCACTTTGCCACCATGAGTGGTTATCTTCAATTTTCCTCTAGTGTGGGTGCCCTCCGAGGATACCCTTGTGGAGTCAGTTCTCACACTCCACCTTTACACAGGTTACATTAAACTCACGTCTCCAGGAGTAGCAGGCACCTTTCCCCACCAAGCCATCTGATGGTCCTTCACATATCTTTTATTATAGTATATTGCTATAATTAATTGTTCATTTTTCTACCTGTGATTGCTAGTGATTTCCTACTCTTTCTGACTTAAAATTAAACTATCATATCTAATATGCATAGGCAAAAGCAGACAATAGAGAGTTTGGTAGAGTAATAGGCAGGGTACAGAACATATACCCCAAAGATAATGGAAGATGGTACACAGTCTCATAAGGACAAAGATGCCCCAGGAGGCTTTCTGGCTTTATTCCTTTAACTCTGCGTGCCATATACTCATGGACCAGTCTTCTCAATGGATTCTGGCACATCTAGTTTGGTTACAGAGGCTCCTACCTCTGCTTAAGGTGTATTTTCTTTGGCTCATGTAGTTCACAGTAGCTCCACTCATTGGAGTTTAAACTTTGGAAGCCTAAGGTTCATAACCCCAGACTCCTCCCCAACCCACCTGAGACAGGGATTCTCTATGTAGCCCTGGCTGTCCTAGAACTCACTCTGTAGACCAGGCTGGCCTCCACTCAGAGATCTGCCTGCCTTTGCCTCCTCAGTGCTGGGTTTAAGGGCATGTGCTACCACTGCCCGGACTACTTTTTTCCAAACAAAACCAGTAATATCATACAACACTTTATCAGTGACTGAAGTTCTCTGGATGAACATAATGACTCCTCAGAAGACCTGAAATAGTTAATGCCAGAAGAAAATTTAAGATGAAGGCAGTGACCGCTAGAACCAGAATAGAGCTGGGGACTTGTTCCCACATTTGTTGCTGAACTGTGGAGTGACCTTAACCAAGGGAAAGACTTTTGTGGGTTTCTGGTCATTCATCTGTTCAGCCAGTTCATGTGGCTGTACAAAGAAAAATAAGGAAATCCAATGCTTGATGACCCAATGCTTGTCTTCTAGAGACAAGAATTGTGTACTTGAGGTGGCCTGGGACTTGTTTTTATTTTTAGGTTTGGGGAGAGTGGAGCAGTCATGGGAGGGGACATGTCATCCAATTTCTTGTGTTTTCCCTGGTTCCTGGACAAACTCTCCTAGGCTCTGCTCCAGTCCATACAAGGCTCTAAACAAGGCTAAAAAAAAACCAGGGTACCAAACATAACCACAACATCTGCTGCCTGGAATCTTCTGTCTTTGTCTTCTAATCCTAGTTCCACAGTGGATACAGCAGGCCAGGCACTCTTGATGTGACCCACACCATTCACTCAGGGATGGCAGGAAGCCATCAGAGGCTAACAGGCCACTAGCAATGGTTCTCTTTAGCTGGTCATGGAGGCTGTTGTTTTCTATATTTTTAGAATGCACTTGGGTCTCTGCAATAAGACCTCCCAATATATGTGTGTGTGCGCGTGCATGAGCATGTGTTTGTGTAGGTGTGTGTACGTGCGTGTGTGAGGCTAGAGGTCAATATCAGGCATCTCTTTCAAAAGCTCCTCCTTGTTTATTGAGATGGGGTCTCCGACTCATAACGTGGAGCTTGCTGATTTGGTTAGACTCTGGGATCCTTCTGTCTTTACCACACCTCTGCTCCCAGCACTGGGATTACAAGTGTGTGTTGCCTCACTCAATTTTTTTTTACATGGATGCTGGGAATCAAATTCAGGTCTCTCATGTTTGTATGGTAAGCTCTTCAACTAAGCTATTTCCCCAGCCTCAGAGGCCTTTCAATTCTTTTCAAGATTGTCTCTGACCTTCAACTTATCAATTCTCTTCTGACACTGCCTCCTCCTTTTCTCTCCCCACCCTACCCCAGGTGTGTTTGCTCTGCTGTCTCTTTGGTGCCAGAGTGAAATCAGATCTTTTGGACCCCCAACAAGTCTTCCTGAAGGCTGCATTTTCTGTCCAGTGTGCTGGATCAGATGGTCTTCTCAGCATACTCCTAACCTCACGAGAGATGCTGGCAGGATGCTGGAAAGGGAAGGAGGGTCTTCACCTATGTCAGTCACAAAGATACACAGCTCTGCTCCACCCTGCCCATACCCCTCCTTACCACCAAGACATGTTCCAGAAGGTCCAAGTAGCCCAGGGTGCATTCAGTGCCATACCGCAAGGCTCTGGTTCGTACCTCTTCGCTGACATCAGGGTAGAAGGATGCTTGCTGGAGACAGATTGAGAGAGGGAGCGGGGAGGAGAGAAGACAATGTTGGCATCTTAAACCAAGAAGAGCTGCTTGTGAGTTCCCAGCGCAGCAGAGTTGGCCACCCTGGTCTCTGAGGCAGAAGACCTTGCCAGTGGCCTCTCTGAAGACCTTCACCCCCATTCTCTAGGTGGGAAAGGAATCTCTCCCTCCATCCTCACGCCTCTGCAGCAGGTCCTTTGACAGTCTGTAGGCTGGCTTCCTGGAGACACATGACAGAAACACTGGAGTCTGGGACCTTCTGTCCTTTCTCACCTGCTTCTCCATGCACTAAAGCATCCAGGAAGATTGACAGCTACTGTTTCCAGCAGGGGCACTATTATGGCATCTCTATGTCCCCAGAATAATGAAGCCCATGTTCCCACTGAGCCTCCCAAGTTACAGTCACAGGGCACTCTCTGTGACCAGAGCCCTTAGGTTCCTTCAGTTCGCAGCTCCCTGCTACCCCCAGGCTCTGTAAAGAACTCATCTCACATTATACAAATGCAGAGATAAGCAAGCCAGAGCCCTGGGTAACAGCATCTCAGGCTTTTCCTTTTACCGTGACCTGCCACCTCCAGTTATCCATGACAGATTGTTTCAGGTAGCATTCTGACTTGAGGGCTGAGGGATAAAATGCACCCTGGAAAGCACTGAAAAGTGCAGGCAGGCATGGGACATCATCTTTTATTTGCTACAAAAGGAAACCCTATCCCCTTAAATTTTCTTGCACATTTTCCACTCTGGAAAGCACTTGGGAGGCACAGAAAGGCATAAAACAACACTCCCAATAAACCAGCAGCCACAACAAAGGCATGACACATGGCAGAGCCAGTCTCTCTGTGGCGGGCCTGTAATCTCAGCCACTTGGGGAAGCTGAGGGCCCCAAGTTTAAGACCTGCCTGGGCTATGGAGTGAGTCCAAGGCTACAGTTTGGGCAACTGAGTGAGCTTCTGATTCAAAATCAAGTAAAAAGAGGGCTGTGGCTATAACTTGGTGGCAGAGTGTTTGGGTACCATTCATGGGTCCTTAGGCTAAATCTACAGGAACACAGAAAAAGTCAAGATGTAAGGGGGACTGACTGGTTTGGTTTTACAGTTCATTCCCTCTTTCAGAGATGAGCAGTGTGGGTGGCAAGACCTGTGTACTCTCCCTTAGGGAACATGGTAAGCAGCTGTCATTGAGGAGGCAAGTTAGACTGACTGAGGACTAACAAACCTCAGAGGCACAAAGCAGAGGTGGTGGGTGGGGATGTGGGTAAGGAGGGTGTCCAAAGCCGTGTCCACAGCTGTGCTCTTAAAATGCCCATATTTCATGATCTCCATGTCCCCCGAGGGTCTAAATGTGAAACACAGAGCCGTGCACTACTGTGGGTCATGTGATATGGGTCATGGTGCCACAGTGCAGTGGCTTCGCCAGAGCAGGTTACCAGGTTGCCAAGAAGCATTGGGGGAAGGACATTCTTGCTAACTGTGGTGGCTCTGTAACTTGGCAGAACCTTTGGGAGAACAATCTGGCAATAATGAAAAGGTTATACAATTTGATCCCCTAATACCACTTCTGGGAGTCTTCCTGAGCAAATAATCCAAAGCACAGATCAAATAAGCACAAGGATGTTTCTTATAGCGAAGTCGTAGGTGAGTTGGCAGGGGGCCTGCCTAACACGCATGAGCTAGCGCCCCATAAACCAGCTGTGGTGGGGTATGCCTGGAAGCCTAGAGCTCGGGGTGGAGGGGCAGGAAGGTTATAAGTTCAAGGTCATCTTTAGCTACATAGTGACCAGCCTGGGATACATGAGACCCTATCTCAAAAATAAAACAGTAAAGCTCACAGCAATAAACACTGTAGGCAACCTACCTATCTGACCAAAGGGGAAGGCAGGACTGGCTGATAAAGTGTCATGAGCCAATCAGTTACAAAAACCAGAGCAACACCGGAATAGCCACCTCATGCCAACGATAACCAGAAATAAAGAATTAAATCTAACAAAAATATAGGCACACGAAAGCAGACTGCACAGAAACTCACCCAGGTAAAGACACCCGGGGACTGGTCAATCCTGGCATTCTGTTAAGGCCAGGCAGTGTGGGACATGTCTCACCTCCACATTTGCCTGGCTCCCCACTCAGACCCAGAAGTCATGCTCCAACAGAGAAACTAGGTACACTGGTGTGACTTCAAAATTTTTTGCTTAGAAAAAAAAATCCTGTGTGTTGGAGCTGGAGAGATGGCTTAACAGTTAAGAGCACTGGCTGCTCTTCCAGAGGACAGGGATTCAATTCCCAGTATCCACATGGCAGCTCATGACTGTCTAACTCCTAGGATGAACACCCTCACCTGGCCTCAGTGGGCACCAGGCACATATGCAGTACACAGACATACATTCAAGCAAACACATCAATATACAGAAAAATAATTAATAAAAAATATTGTGTGTGTGGAGGTCAAAGGGCAACCTCGGGTGTCATTTTTTGGATGCTATCTGCCATCCACCAGCCTCTGGTCCTGAGTGCTGGGATTAAAGGTGTGTGCCAACATGCCTAGGCCCACTTTAGCCTGAGAACACCAAGGATCCACCTGTCTCTGCCTTCCTGGCGCTGGGATTACAAGTAGTCACCTGGCTTAACTCGTGACTTTAATGCTCTAGGCATCTTAAACATTCATCAGATCACCTTATCTCAGCTATTACTTCCTCTTGGGTACAGATTCTGTGTCTGGAGGCACAGACATATACATCACTGCATCATGCTACACAAGTCACTTTGGAACCTTGTCTTTGTTGGTGGAGTCCCTTTCTCTACCACCCGCGTCTGGGTTGAATGCCCACTGAAGCTGCCTCAACTGTTCAAGAAACCTCACAGCTGCACTGTCAGTGGTTGGTTCCATTATCTCAGCCCATTTCTTGTGCTCCCTGATAGTCTGTGCATGCACATGTGGGCAATATCCTGAGGAGCTAAGGCAGCACGCCGCTGGCTGGCACCTGTATCAGCACCTGCTCCACGCAATCTCACAAACACTGGGGCACTTATACGTTCTTAGCAAAAGGGACTTTATAATTACAATAGGAATCAAGTGTAAGGGGCTTCCCTTTAACAATTAATAGCTAATATATATGATTAGATTTATAAATCATGTCAGTTCACAAGGCAACAACAGGATATCCAAGAGGAGCCTCAGTGAGGGCCCATTATTGATGGTGTAGCAGAAACCAGAGGGCTCACACCAGACCAGTGACTCTGAAGGAAGACTTGCAAGTGTAAATGTATGGACAAAAGGACATTCTGGATATACTGTGGACTCAATGTGTCACACTACAGCTTCCATGATGACATTTTCTTTCTTTTGAAAAATTTTCTCGGGGCTGGAGAGATGGCTCAGTGGTTAAGAGCATTGCCTGCTCTTCC
>LOJH01036129.1:0-15589 GCA_001685095.1 Ellobius talpinus | reverse complement strand
GGCGCGGGAGGGGCGGCGTGACGTGGGTGGAGCCAACGGGATGCCCCGCCCCGACCGCTCTGGACTATGATTGCGCCTGCGCGGCTCGAGGCGCATGGACTTTCCTAGAACCTGGGGCAACCTGCGGTTTCCTATGAGTGGGGAGACCCTGAGATTTGGACCGCAGAAACGAGGCTTGTGGGCTCAGCGGCCGCTTAGGACCCCACCGACGCAGCTGAGCCGGACTGCGCCCGCACCTGCGACCCTGGAAAGAGGTTCTCGGAGCGACCCGAGACTGTGCCAGGCCCGCTTCTCTGCGCAGCACTCACTGTCCTCGCAGGCAGTTTCCTTCCCCTAACCATTGTAATCTATCAATCGCTATCATGGGTGAAATGGATGCGTTAGGGGACCCTACTTTGTGCTACGCTATTAACTAGGGCTCAAAATAGCCTTCCTGTTAAAATGTATACATTTGACTCCCTGAATGCCTTTTGTAGTTTGTATCACTGTTTTTAACTAGGACACAAAATAACTTTCCGGTAAAAAAAAAAAAAGTCTTTTGTAGCAATACCAGGTGTATTTATTTGTATATCGTGGAACCCTCAAAAGGCAGGTGGTGGGAGACTGAGGGTTCAGCCTTAGTCACCAGACAGGAAGAAGGAGCCAAGTTCTGCAGAATTCTGAACCCCCTCGGCTTCCTGTCTCACCTCCCGCAAGGCCCTGTGTTCCTGTGGACACCGGAGCTCTGAGAGACCCCACCACTTACTTTCACAGAAGCTTGTTCGTGGGGTGACCAGAGCCTCTGATATCTCCTGACAAGTGGGACCATGCTGAGCCCTGTTCTGTGTTTTGAGAAGTTGGCTAGGAGGAAAATGCACTTGCAGGTCTTGTCCCTTCAAAGCTTCATTTTGTATTCCACACCTGACTTCACCTTGAGACTCTGTCTGCTCTAAAATGAACCTTGCAGCAACAGCAGTTCACACAGCTTTTTCTCTGGGCTATGAAGCCTGTGGAGGCCCTTGAACTATGAACAGGCTTAATGCTCTGTTGTGTTGCCCTGTGGCCTAGCCACGAGCATTCTACTGACCCTAGCTTTTAATTCTCATTTACTCTAGCCTTAGACACAAGAGTGCACCATCCAAGGACATTCAGCTCCTTGTCAAGAAAACTCCAGGACCAAAAGGCCTGTTTGCATACAGATCTTTACCCTAAGGAAGACAGACTGTCTAGGTGCCCCCTAAAGTCTATAGGCAAAGAGACCTGAGGGTGTCCTGCGTCAGGATTCCTGTATCCTCAGAATTGTGGACGTCTTGTAAATATGTTAGCCCAGGTCCTCCAGCCACAGAGGTCAGGATGAGTTACATACTTGATATAAGTGTGATGGTACATCACTGTAATTGCACAAGTGAGGAGGTTGAGGTAAGAGGATTACAAATTCCAGGCCAGCCTAGATTAGATAAGGAGACCCTGTCTCAAAAATCAAAATAGCAACATAGTGTGTGTGTGTGTGTGTGGTGTGCTTGACAGTGTGTAAGAGAAATGGCTATTGATATAAGCAGAAGTCCAATTAAAGCTCTTGAGGAACTGTTAGAGATGTTATGAACTGCAGTATGTTCCACAAAGTTCTACTATGCAGTACCTATGGAGGTGACCTTAAGTGGAAAGAAACCTTTTTGCAGATGATCAAGATGAATCTAATAGGTTGGCGGGACCCATCCAGTATTATTTATGTCCTTATAAATGGGAGTTTCAAACAAGGAGACAGGCACTGGAGGGGACACCGGTAAGACCAGAGTTTTGCTGATACAGGCTACTCAGCCACCTGAGCTGGAGAGAGCTGGGAGGGTTTTCCCTTAGGGACATTAAGAAGAATTGCCTTGACCTGGATCTTGAATGTCTATCTTTCTGGGCTGTGAGAAGATACAGCTGTTTGTTCACACCCCCAGGAAGTACATTATAAATCTGCCGGAGGATGAGGTGAGAAAGACATGCTGGGTACCCTGTCCCAGCCCTGCAGTCAACGCAGAGTGACTAGGCCAGGCAGGATCAGTGTTCGAGTCCCAGGAGAGGACTTGCCTTAGCTACCTGCCCTGGCCTGCCCTGCATTTGTGGAAGCCCCATGAGACACATAGCCTGGTAGAAACCCACAGTGGATCGTTGGGTCAATGAGGCTTGTTTGGGGGAGGCTGGGGAAGGAAATGAGTTGTTTAGATCATGTTTTGATGTAACACAAAGGCAAGGAAGTGGCTATCAAGGGAGCCAATCCTGCTCAGAGATGCACGTACATCAGAGGGGAAGGTGGGAAGTCCTCTGTCTTAGCCTTTTTGTACCACTGTAACAAAACATCCAAACATAGGTGGTTTATAAGACACAGAAAATGATTCTGTTACACTTCCAAGCCCGAAATAGGAGCCAGCAGGTTTAAAATCTGATGAGAAACCAATCTCTGCTTCCAAGATTCCACTTGAGTGTGGTGTCCCCAGAGGGGACTCCAAGTCCTCACGTAGCAGGAGAGAGGCAGAGTGGATATCACAAGCCCTTTTATAGCTGTAGTAGCAGTAATTATTTCCTTCCCTCTTGTTCACTTGAATTTGCTATTCTTTTGCTGCCTTTGTAAGGCAGGAGTGCAGATTGCTCGTTGCGATTTTTCTTATTCAACACTGTCCATTTTCTTGTAAGTGCAGCTTTGTCTGTGTCCCACGAACGCTGGCCTGCTGGTTTTCTACTTTCCTTTGATTTTTAATTTACTGTCTATTTTCCCTGGTGGTCTCTTTGACCCATGTGTTGTTTAGTTAGATGCATAGAAATGTACAAAAATATTTGGAAAGGTGCCAGACACATTTCTGCCATTAATTTTAATGACTCCTTTGTGGTCCCGACACAGGCTCCGTGATCTCATTGCATTTATGGCCTGTAATTATGCATTTGGGGTGGAGAGTTCTGTGAATGCGGGTGGGTTACATCGGTGAATAGTTTTGTTCAGGTTCCATGTCTTTCTACACTTATGTTGCTTGTTCTGCTCATTACTGAAGCCAACCTTATTTGGGCACTTTTCTATCTTACTTTTAGCTCTGGTCTTCTGTATTTTCCTGCAGTGTCTTTAGGTACATACATCCTCAGAGGGCTTGTTCCTCCACTAATCAACCTCTTTATTACAATGGAGCCTCAGGCCCATCTTTATTGCTGTTCACCTTTTACTGGCATGTTTCCCCATCTTGTTATGTATTTTGCTTTTTAACCAACTTCTAAATCTATTCTTTTCACAGCAGTGTTTAGACAAATGGGCTTGGCGATTCATCTGATAATTCTAGCACTTGAGAAGCTGAGACAGGAGGATCTTTGTGAGTCCAAAGCCAGCCTAATGTACATAGCAAGACTCTTGTTTCAAAACAAAACACTCCCCAAAGCAAACCAAAACAGCCGTGTTGAGATCTCCTGTGTCTGAGGTGCCAACAGACTAAGGTTTAAATAGTCAGTCCTGCTGTTTGCTTTCTGATTAACTTCCCTGGCTTTGCTTTGTGCTTCTCTCTTTTGGGCCAATTTAGCAGGTTTTCCATATTATCTTTACCATTGACTCATCAGCTATACATCTTTCCTTTAACATGTTAGTATCTGTTGTAGGGCTTAACATGTATTCTCTGAAGGTATTTCGAGTACTATGATGCTACTTAACATGTGAGATTTCACAATATCCACTTTTGTTTCCTTCCCACCCTTCCTGCCTCTGTTCTCGTATATTTTAATTTTATATGCGCTAAACCTCCACGGCACACTATTATTATTTTTGCTTTGAACGGTCAATTATCTTTCTAAGAGATTATAGAGAATTTTAAAAAGACTTTTGTATTTGTGCCAGTGGTTGTCTTTTAAGCTCATTCATTGCCCTGTACAGATATGAATTTTCTTCTGCTGCTGTTTTCTTTCTCCTGAGGAAATTTTACTAAATATTTTGAAGTGTAGACCTGTTTGTTTATAATTTTATGCACTGAGGTTATCTGAGGTGTTTTTAGCTTGCCTTTGTTTCTGTGGGTCTTCTGATGACCGTACAATTCTGCAGCAGCTAGACTGTGTTTTATGCCTCTGTGTACTCCCATGTCCTTGCCAATACTCAGTACCTAGACCAGCATCCTTGTGGTTTCTGACTGGATTTGCAGTGAAGAACCTCTTTACATGTGCTTATTTATATATGTAACTCACCTTCAGTGAGATATCTGTTCAGATATTTACCTTTTTTTGCAGTGGATCTGTTGAGATTGTTTCTGAGACAGAGTCTGCCTGTATAGCTCAGGGTGGCCTGAAACCCAATTATTCTTCTACCCTAGCTTACGGTGTGCTAGGATTACAGACAGACACCCTGTGACATTTAATATATCCTGAATTCATTTCCTTATGGCTTATATGACTTGAGAATACATTGTAACATCCTCTAGCTGTCTTCTCACTCTTTGAACAATATTTTTTTTTTAAAAAATAACATCACAATCTCACTCTGTTGCCCAAGCTGGCCCCAAACTCGCAAGGTCAAGTGATCCTTCGGTCTCAGCCTCCAGAGTAATTGGCACTGTGGGCCTGAGCCACCATACCTAGCTGTCATATGGGAATCTTGAAAGAAATAGACTCTTAACAGTGCTAGTCTTAGATTCATTTACCCAGTAGACAAAACACAATTTGTCTAGTTTTTATAATTTCACTCAACAATGTTTTGTGACTTGCCATGCATAGACAGACAGTTCATTTCTGCCACATGTGGTAGTTTGGAGCTATCATAGATGATCCTTTTAATTTTTGACTGTTTATTGCCAGCATACAAAAACAAGTTTGTTTCCCATCTTAATTCTGTGTCTGTGACCCCAACTATAAAATTATTTTGTTGCTAATTCATAATTGTGATTTTGTAACTGTTATGAATCATAATGTAAATATCTGTTATGCAGGATATCTGATATGTGAGCCCTGTTAAAGGGTCATTCAATGCCCCCCAAGGGGTCTTGACCCATAGGTTGACCACTGGTGTAAAGGGAAGACCCAGGTCCCTGAGAGACTGTCTCTAAAGAGTAGGTGGAGAGTGACTGAGGAAGACATTCAACTTTGACCTGAGGCCACCAGCAGAGCATACATGGGCACATGTACCCACACTGACGTGCACACATGCTCATATAAAACTTCCCAAACACATAAATATTCAGGAATATTCCAGATCTGTTACTGGCTGCTTATTTAATTCCATAGTAGTCAGAGAACATATTTAATGTGACCTAAATCTTTAAATTTATGGACATTTATATTAATTACTCTTCTCACTGTGACAAAATAGTTAGCAGAAACAACTTAAAGAAAGCTAATGGTTTGAGGAGAATCGGTCCATCTTGGCAGGTGTGGTGTGGCTGGTCACACGGAGAAATGCTCAACTCACTTTCTTCCCTGTTCCCTTTTGTTCAGTTCGGGATCACATCTCATGGGACAGTGACAGCCACATTCAAGACAGCATTTCCTCTTCAGGTAAATCTCTCTGCAAACACTCTCACAGACACACCCAGAGGGGTGTGTCTGCTAGCTGCTCTAAATCCAATCAAGCTGACAACGAAGGTGAACCAGCACGTGTTCTGTGTTTGCAAATGTCCTTCAGGAAGTGGAGCCAGTTGTGTGCACCGCGCTTATGTATGTGAGGTCTAAGTATCAAATAGTTAAAACTCCAAAGGTTCCAACTGAGACTTTGAGGGAGTTTGTCTAAGCTGGGCTCCTGCCTCTGCCCACCAAGCTCCTCAGCTTGCTGACGCATCATATACCACCCTCTGCCTCCCTGCCCTGTGGCCTTCTTTACTGAGTCTGTGCTTCCCCATCACACTTCCCTTCTCCTGGAGGGCATTCGCCACTAGATGTAAGGGCTACATAAACTCAGTAAGGTCTCATCCTGAGATCCTTCCTCCACCACACCTGCAAAGATCCTTTCCCGGGGGTCTCATTCACAGAGTCTAGGTTCGGGCATCTTTGGGAGGGGCACATTCCAAATCAAGGTAGTCATCTAATCCAGGTAAATTTAAAGTCATGGACAGATCCCAAGGATACAATATAGTCCTTGAATCTCTGTGTGGCCCTTTGCTGCCTAGGCTTCAGCACACTGAGCTTGGGGCCTGGGGTACCCTCCAGCACTGAGAACTTAAGATGAGACCATACTGACTTTACAATGGCCTTAAACCTAGTCACGCTTTCCCTACAGGAGAAACGGCTGTGTGCTTCTGTTCATGAGACTAAGCCAAATGCCACGTGAAGCAAGCTGCTTGGCTGACCTCTAGGTCTGTGGCTGATTGTTTGGAGAATAACTACATTCCTATGTGACCTTCAGGCAGCTCCTTCCCTTCAAGGCAGCCTATCCGTGTGAATACTCCACTGTCCTTACCGCATGTGCCTTAAAATCCCTTCTATGAAGACACGCAGCTTCAATCTGTCCTTCCAGTGCCTGAGACCCCAGCTTGCTGTGGATTCTTTGGGTTTCTGGTTCTGTTCTACACCGAACGCTCAGGAGACTTTGAGGTGATGATGCTCCAGGCTGTCCCTCTGTGTATTCAGCCAATCCACACCACAGCAGCAGAGTCCTGACAAACAAGTTAGGACTGTAGGAGCAATGGGGTGACTCAGACACTTCACGGAGGGATGGTCTAGCCATGTGTACCTAGACAGCAGTTCCTAGTCCATGGCCCCAATGTGAGCAAAACATTGTTTCTAAGGGAAAAGCAACATAGTAGCACACAGAAATCTCCATTTTACGTTCTCTTCTATCTGAGACTTAGGTCCAAACTGAGCGTAGGGACTCACATCTGTAATCCCTACAGTTGGAAGGCTGATTCGGGAGGATTGCTTTGAGTTCTAGGACAGCCTGGTCTACACTGAATTCAAAGCCAAGCTGTGTTGCATAGTTACGTTCAAGGCTATCATGGGACTACAGGGATGGAATTCTGGAGAAAAGTAAGCAAGTAACAACCGCTGGATGACTTCAGCTTGTCAGAGCTTGAGGCCAGTAAATATTAACCAGGTGAAAGTTATAAGATGCATAAAATGGCCTTCAGCAGATTTTCTCTAGCACACTCTAGCCATTTATGTGTACTCCCTTTAGTTTTAAGGTGCTTAGCCAAATAAAGAAATCCAAAGAAAACACCATTCCTTAAAGTAAATGTAATCTGATGTCTCTGTGCTTCTTCACTGCCCAGGACGGAACCCACATTTCCGTGTCTCTGAGTATGTCAGTGTATGTAAGCAGACTGTGCCAGATACCTTTTGTCTGTGGAGCTGATGTTTCTTGGCCACTAGGACATCACAGAACTGGTTCATGGAGTTTTCAGTTCTGCAGAGAGAAGAATACTGAGGATATAGTGCCTTGGTTACAGGCATCTGCTTGGTCTCACGCTTGTCTGCTGGCCTTTGTTATGCCCACAACAGCAGATGGCAAGTAAAGACAGTATGAGGGGCTGCTTGGTGAAAGCCAGGCAGTTGTCTTATGTTTGTGTCAATCTGGAAACTGTAGAGGAAACTACTTCTAATGCCCTTTTTCTTTTGCTGCCAGAATCTGGCTCTAATCTCCTTAGCCACTGATGGACCCCAGGTCCTTACAGCTTACTATTATCTGGATTTCATAGTACTTCACAGCTAGCTGTTCTGAAAGTCTGCCCCCTCTCTGCTTCTCTCCTCATCCTTTGAACATAGAGTTCTTGGGGGCACCCTCTGAGCCCCCACTCCCACACTGTTTTGCCCTCCTGTTCTGGCTAGACCTGAGTCTCACATGCTGTCCTCTCATTAATTGTCAAATACTGTCCAGTGTATGACCTCCTTCTGCAGCCAAGATCAAAACCACATACCCATGGCTGGCTTGTGGTCTGTCTTAGTTCCAAAACACCACAGATCATGCAGCTTAAAGCCCAGGCATTTGCTTCTCACTCTCCTGGAAGCTAAGGTAAAAAGGTGCCAGTGGATTATAGTGTCTGGTGAAGTCCTGGTTTCCAGTTTAGAGATGACACCTCCCCAGTGTCCTCTCTAGTGTGGTAGGAGTGAGGCAGCTCTCTGAACCTCTGTCTTTAGGTTCTATCCTCTGAGCACCTCCCCCACTCCCCAGTTCCTCTGTCTGTTCCTGTTCTCTAGGGGTACAGTTTTAGCCCATGCATTTGGGGAAACAGCTCTGTCTGCAGCAAGGCCAAACAGGCATTGCATGCCTACCTCATTCCCTTCTGAACTCCTGAGTCCTCACTGAACCCATCACCAGTGCATGGGCCCACACCAGGGCAGGCAAAGGAGGAAGAAAGGATTTACTTGGATTACACTACCGTATCACTGTTCATTACTGAAGAAAATCAAGACAGGAACTCAAACAGGGCCAGAACCTATAGGCAGGTGCTGATGTAGAGGCCATGGAGGAGAGCTGCTTACTGGTTTGCTCCCATGGCTTACTCAGCCTGATTTCTTATAGAATCTAGGACCACCAGCCCAGGGATGGAACCACCCACAATGGACTGGGCCCTCCCCATCAATCACTAAGACAATGCCTTACAACCGTATGGAGGCACTTTCTTAATTGAGGTTCCCTTCTTTCAGATGGCTTCAATTTGTTAATATAAAACTATTCAGCACACCTGGGGTAGACTACATTTTTTAGCCTGCCTGCCTTGGGGGTGTGGTCGTGTGACTAGATTTTGGTAGCAAATGAGACATAAGCCCAAGACTCATTGAGCTTTGGAAAGTACCTTTTAAAGGAGAGTATCTCCACACAGGCTGGAAGGTAGAAGATATGGTGGCTGGAGCTACAGCATTGGTCCCTGGCTGTGGAAACAACCGTGGAAATGACAACCTCTGAGAAGCAGTGATCCTCCCTTCGTAAAAAGAGTACTGAAGACTCGGAGTAGCAAAAACTAAGCAGTTTATTTTCCAGCCTTGTAATGCCAGGCATCAGTTTGAGAAAAGGCAGAAAGGGCTGGCACATCGATCTGGCACCAAACAATGGCTTTCATATTCCTAATTGCATTTCCCTGCTCCTGAACTCCTCATTGGTTGAAGTCTTCAGGGAGGTACACACTTTACAGATCATCTAGCTCCATCCTCACCCCTAAGACCCCATCTTCTTGGGGCTCAAGATTCCCTTCTTTTCTGAAATGTGTGTTCAGTCACATAGCAGACTGTCTGTGATTTTTTAACTATAAGCTAAAAAAGTGTTCATGTAAGCAGGCACCAGCCACTGACCAGGAAGACAGGGACCTGGTGCCTCCTGCTCATCTGTGATTCACTGATGAGCCTTAAATGTACCTCACATTGAAAACAGACCATAATGATTTACTTACACAAGCTCTCTTTGCCGCAACAGAGAGAGGGTTGGGCCCGAGGGAGGGCATGCCAGCCCTAGGCTGGTTGCCTCTCCCTTTATAAATGTGAGGGAGAAGTAAAGATTTAACTAGGATTGCTATTGTTTCAGTTTTTCTACTACTTGCCAGTGAGCCTTGAGGTTCTTGGGGATGCTGGGGGTAAGAAAGCAAATCCTATGGCCCTGGAATTTGTCTTCACAGGGTTAATAGAGTTAGACAATCTTTTAACTTCCTCTGAAAGCTCTGATTTGCAGCTCCTCCCAGTCCCACTGCCTTTGCTTATCCCACAGTAAAGACCTTTCTGCCTGGCTTCTTGGTTCCTTTCCCTGTACTGCTTCCACCCACAGGGATTCCTGGAGAGCCTGGTGGTCCAGTCTCTCAGGTCTGACACCTGTAGGTCTGTCCCTATTGCTTTTCCCCTGTGTCCTGTTTTTTTCTGGTCCTTAAAGTTGCTTTATACATTTGCCCTTCTGCCCCTCCTTCAGGTAGCCTCTGTCGCCTTGTGTAATAGGAGACTGCTCATTCATTTCCCAGTTGCCCAGACCCACATAATCGCACAGAAACTATATTAATTCCAACACTGGCCAATAGCTTAGGCATATTGCGTATTCCTAGCTAGCTCTTGCATCTTAAATTAACCAATTTCTATTAGTTGTGTAGGCTGTAACCTACCAGTAAGATTCCAGTGTCTGTCTCCTTGGCAGCTACATGGCCTCTCCCTGACTCCACCTTCTTGCCTCTTCCATCTCTGCTTAGATTTCCTGCCTTGCTATATTCTGCCCTGCCATAGGCCAAGTCAGCTTTTTTATTCACAGCATACGGAGGGGAATCCCACATCGGCCTTGTAAGTCCACCACCCTGGAAGCTTCATCTTCTCAGCTGTTCATGATCTAAAGTGCCTGAAGCAAAACTCATTAACAGGGGTGTACACCCTTTCTCCATTTGCCATATGAAGCGGTCACCCACAGAGCTCACTTGGAGAACCACAGAATCAGGTTACAACAAATCACAAAGTAAATCTCATAATGTTTTAAGTCAATTTTCAATTTTGTAAGCTTTTGGCTTCATTCCTGGCTATCTCTAGTCACAGGTAGCCTGCAGGGCACAGGTTAGACTTGCCTGAGATACTGTAGGGATTACAGATGATTCTTAGTGATGTGGCTTTTGGCTCTAAACCACCAAGACATTTAGGTCATGTAATAGTCATTGTCTGAGAAAAGGAAAAAAAAAAGATTCATTTGGAGAAGAAAAAACTTTAAAAGGATTTACCTACACGTGTCTTCATTATCATTAATAATTAACTATTTTGTATCAGCTTGGGTGGAGCAGAGTCCTAATGCTCAGAATAGTCCCCTCTGCAGACTAATACCCCATTGTCTACATGATCCCAGGGAGAGAAGAAATTACCCCAGCAGCAGTCAGGGAGGGTCACCACAGGGAAGTTGGGGAAGGGCTGGGAGAGGTCCCAGGGAGCCTCAGGGTGACAGGTCATCAAAGCTGGAGCAGCTGGCCCTGTGACATACCAGGGCGAGCCTACCAGGTCTGTACCATGCTGCCACATTACAAGGAAGTGGGTGGAATGTATGGGGTGCACCCCCTCTCCCTTCTGCTCCCTCCATCTGTCTCAAGTAGGACCCGATAGTAGATACCATCCTAGGTGCGTGTGTGTGTGCGTGTGTGTGCATGTGTGTGCATGTGCACGCGTGCGCGTGTGTGCATGTGGTATGTGTGTGCGTGTGTGTGCGCGTGCGTGTGTGCGCGTGTGTGTGTGTGTGTGTGTGTGTGTGTCACAGCTCCCCCTAGGCACCACATCAAGATGATCAGGAGGCTGTAATCACATCTGTGCCAACTAGGAACACCTGTATCTGCTCACACCTACACACATTTGCAGTGTACATACACGCTGATGTGCATGCCTGGTGACCCACAGGTTTGTTTGTACCACACACCTGTGTTCCTGCAAGAGGTCTTGAGCAGATGCACATGGTTTGACAATGCACTGAGGGTACCTGTCTGGCTCTTCACCATGGTGGTATTTGTCTGAATAGAGAGCCCTTGTACATAGTTTCAGCATGAGTGAACCAGGCCCAGAGTCTCTGAAGATCACAGGCTTCTCATGCCACTTGGCTTTAAAAAGAAAGCATAGGTCATAGCCATCAGACATTGAGCAGGGTATCTGGATGTTTGGTGAAGGATGCTCGAGCCCCATTCTGTGACAACATGGAATGTGCCCGCCCTCCCTTCTTAGAACTATTATGCAATTAGAGCTGAAGGACAAATGTTTCACTTCACTGGTCAATTCTTTTTCAAATATCTCTATTAAAAAGGCACCGATGACCCAGAATAGGCATGTGTTTTGGCAGGTGCTTTCCCAGTTGAAGTGAGTGTTTGCACACTCTGAGCTGTACCAAGTGTCTTTGAACACTATAGTGCTCAGTTATGCTTTAGACAAACATTCTCTGAGGCAACATGTTGTTCCTGGTCACTTTCCTTTGCTGTATTTAGAGTGGACGGATTGACTCAGACACCTTTGGGGAGCTGGAGAGCTGGGTAAAGTCACAGCTCACCTTATCACCTGATTACTGCTCTAAACTAGGGTCAGGCTACAGTGTAACCACTGCCCTCTAGCCTCAGACCCTGGGTCTTTCAGTGGTCATTCTTCTCTGCCTCCCTGCCCTTCTCTGATATAGAACAAAGGGCTTTCTTAAAGTGAGAGTGAGTGCTGGTGTCCAGAACAGAACTGGCCATCCTACCCTATGTTTCCTGTTTGCCTTCCAGGGTCAACAGTCTTCTCATGAGCGAGAGGGAAGTTTAGGGGTAGCAAGAGCAACCACGGAGTTTCTCATGAGTGGGACTTGTGCTTGTGGGCCAACTTGGGCGGGGATTGTGAGACTATGGAACCAGCCATGCTTTCTTCAGTGTTGCATGGTGGACTAAAACTGGGGCTTTAGAAAAAGCTGAACCTCACCAGGTGTTACCTAAATTCCCCCCTGAGAAGCAAGCGCTCATTTAGTGTGCCTTCATCAGACTCTAGGTTTGACATTTTCTAATACAACTCTGCCTTAATTGCATGTGGCCTAAACAGGCCAGACTAGGTGAGACAGAGCTTTGTCTATGCAGTTACCAGCGAAGCTCTCATCCCTGCTGGGTAAAGCCTTTTTGGGTGTGTTCTGTTGAGGGAGGAGCACCCACACCTTTGTAAGTAAAGCCTCACCTCTTCTGTGTAAGGAAGCCCAACGAATTTATTGTTTCTCCAGAATAAACTTTGTCAGAAGTATGCTTCAGTTTGTCATTAGAACCCAAGGAGGAGGGTGGACATTGATTATATCTCCCCTGGAAAAGAATTTTAGCAACAAATATACTTTAGCCTGTCTCAGGTAACAGCACTGGGGGTCAGGCTCAGGCATTGGGAACTAGGAGAGGCCTTCTTGGCTGACTGGATCAATGTGTTCTTGAAATCCGGAGTGCTACCACTTGTTGGAGGGAGGCCTCAGGCCTGGGCTCAGTACCCTCTGAAGGTCCTGGGGCAGTGCTGTGGGAGGCAGTGGACTCATTAAGGCATAGGGCCCACTGGGACACTAAGTTGTTGGACTGACCCTTGAGGGCACAGTAGGGCCTCAGCTGCTTCCTCGTCCCTGTTTTGCTTCCTGACCTCAAAGTGAATGGTTTTCATGGTGAGTGCATTATTGACAGAAACAGACTAACATGTCTGTGGCTTGTCACCATGTCAGAATTTATTGAAAAACAACAAATTCACAGGGTGCAACAGCTTTAAGGGCAGTGATTTTCCAGGTAATCCCACCTACCATGAAACTCTTAAGGGGCAAATGTGGGTTCATCATCTTTTTTTGTTTTTTTTTTTAAGACAGAATCTTACTTTGTAGCCTTGGCTGCCTGGCTGGTCTGGAAGTCAGTGTGTATATCAGGTTGGTCTCTAACTTAGTGAGACCCACCTTCTTCTGCCTCCTGAGGGATGGGATTAAAAGTGTGAGCATCCATCCCCTTGGATTCTTCTATTTCAGTTTTAATTACTGATATTAACTCTGATATCACAGAGCACAAAGTAAATATATCTACGTAGCTATAGGTACATTTGCAGCTTGTAACATGATTACTAGTTAAAGAGGTTCTAAAAAAATGTCTATGGCTAAGATGTGGAACCCAAATGCAGCCAGAGAGAAGAAGCTGCTTCTGCTAGAAATCAGTCTGAAGGAGAGTCAGTGTTGAGTACAAAGATGTGGTCAGTTGGAGAGACGAGAGGGCAGAACCATGTTAGAGCATGAAATTGTGGGTTCAGGTCTCAATAGGCAGGAAGAGCAGGAGGACATGCAGCTGCAGTTGAGTAGTACATACTAACATTGGGGACAGAGTTGAGCTGAAGCCCCAGGCACAGTCCTGTGGGTCCTTCATGCTCACATGAGGTATCAGATGCTAGGTTGGTGAGCGGTCATTGCACTGTTAAACGTACATCACTTTATGAGGTCCAGGTGTGGGGAAGTTACACCCTTTCCTTGGTTTGGCGTGTCTCATAAATCTGATAAGGCCTGGTTTCCCTGATAGGATTTTGGTATGCCCATGTGTAATGTCTCAGTTCTCCTTGGTAAATTCATAGCATTCCACCCTTTTCATACTAGGAATAAGTCCTTATCAGACTGCGCTGCATGGGTGGTGCTGTACAGGTGGGTACTGTTTTCTTGTTTGCACGGGAGAGCAATTATCTCCCATCCTCAAAATGGAGTTGAAGGCTCCGTGTGAAATGGAGTCTCTCAAGAAAAGGCACAGCCTGAAAAAACTCATGGTTTTATGCAACATGTAGTAACTTATGCAGAGCCAGGCCTCAACACTCTTGCTCTGGGCTCCCACTGTGGTGTGCTGCCTCAATACAGTCCCAAAACAACAGGGCCAGCCAATCATGGGCCAAAATGAAATATAAGTGAACTCATTTCTCTTTTTGTTTTTTGTTTTATTTTTGTTTTTGTTTAATGGTATGCATCAGGAGGTAAAGACACACTGAGGGAGCAGAGGATGTGGAAACATAAAAACATTTCCTGAGAGCTACATCTAGGAAGGAATTCTTCAGAGTTCAGAATATTGAACTCTTGCAAAAGCTATGAGAAAAGCCAAGCAAAGCCAGCTAGCATGTTTACATTGTAGTATCCGTGACTGTTTGTTTTTGTCGTTAAAGCTGACTTAATTGTCTTCTCTGATTTTTCTTCCCATTTGTTTTTCTTAAATTCAGTTATAAAGTTTTTAAAGATTATCTATTTTGATGTATGTATGTGTGTTTGCCCACATGTTTGTATGTACATCACATGGCATGTGTAGTGCTTGTAGAAACCAGAAACAGGTGTTGGATCTCCTGGAACTCTACAGATGGTTTTGAGCTGCCATGTGGGAGCCAGAAACAAAACTGGAGTTCCTCTGAAGAGCAGCAAGTGCTCTTAACTGCTGAACCATCTCTCTAATTCAAGTAATAAAGTTCTTAGTTGTAAATCATTTTGCAGAACATAACCTCTGGGAACCTGTTGTTATTTGATTGACAACATAAATGGGCCATCAGTATCATACATGTCTTGGGACCCCTACATTCCTGTGTATTTGGGTTTTCACTTACTCTGAAGTAGCATCTTGTTTTTTCTAGAGAATATACCATCTTGCTTTGCCAGAGCTTCCTATCAGATTCTCGAGTGAAGTTAGATTTCAAGTGGATGTGGGGGAGACATGCATGAGAAATGCTGGGATGCTGGCCCTGCCCTGGGATGTGGATGAAACAAGGCTGAGGTGACCCAGAGACAATGGGGAGAAAGATGGCTGGAAATGAGGTGTCAAGGATCCACTGCAGGGTGCCAGCAGAGCGAAGTGTCTATCCTCTTGGGGAGCCACTTTCTAGTGAATACTCAGAGAGAAGGTGTGGACACGTGAGGTCTACCGAGGCCACACACTGAATAAACCCCACTAGTCTCACAAGGTGACCAGAGCAGCCTGGGGTCAGAGGTCCCCAGCACCAGGAAAGACGTCCTAGAAGCCCATGTTCCTGAACTATTTATGCCGTGACAATACTACAGATGGCAGTCAAAATTGATTCCTGAGACTCAAATCCTCATTGTGCCTCTTGGATAGCTAACTCGGGGGTAGGCTGGGAGAGGGTCTGTCTTTTCTCTGGCTGAGGTCTGCTAAGAGACTGTCCTTGTTGGAGAAGATATTTTTTTTTAATATATATTTATTTATTTATCATGTATACAATATTCTGTCTGTGTGTATGTCTGCAG
>LOJH01036128.1:0-15589 GCA_001685095.1 Ellobius talpinus | reverse complement strand
TCTCTCTCTCTCTCTCTCTCTCTCTCTGTGGTCTTCTGACTTTTTCTCCCCAACTGGAATCTTCTTTCTTTTTACTCCCTTCTCCTCCATTCCTTCTTTCCCTCTACCCTGCTTTCTGTGTAGACCATGTATTTCCTCTGTTTGGAGCAAAGACATTTTCCCCCTACATCAAGAGTCCTCTCTCTCTAGGACTAAGCTTGAGACATACATACACACACATGCACATTTGCACACATGCATTTACACAGTTGCACACATTTACACACATACACTCACATGCTCACACTCACATGTACTCACACACATGCACTCATATTCACGCACAGACACATGCACTCATATACACACACATACACACACACACGTGTGCACACGCAAGCACACGGGAACAAAGATTAGATTATCACAGGCCATGAGGCATCTTTTTCTCACCTCTAACAATGACTGTGGTCACTGAATGGAGGGACAGTAAAAGGATCAAGAGGAATGAAATACTAATCTCTATGAACACCATCTCCATACCCCCACATCTCCCCAACCTAGTGAACTCACATATTACACAAGTCTTCATAAAGGTCAGATTCCTGAGAAGGTGGACAGCAGGAGAGAGCAAGGCAAGCATCTGGATGCCTGTAGAGCAGCCTTGGGCAGCTTCAGACCAAGCTTGTTAACTCATTGTAAGTGATACCTACTCTGTCATCTCCATTCTTCCTATCTCTGTCAAGGACACTGCCACAAACCATCTACCTAGCTAGAAAGCTACTGTCCCCTTCATCTCTTCCCCTCTCTCTGTCTCGTATCATTCCTACATCAAGCCATCTCCCCACAGCTATCCTCATGGCTCCCAGGTCTCTCTTGAGCCCAATGTGACTACTTTCATCTCAGTTCTGATCATAACTGTTTTAGAAGTTCTCCTCCATGACTTTCTTCTAGATTTCAAAATAAATGAGAAAGAATAATAAAGTCAGTAATTCAAGCCACACACACATTTTAAAAACTGTATAGCTACTTAAGAATTCCGTATATCAGATTGGCAGCTGCTATCATTCTGCTGGCATTTTCCCACCTTCATACACCCAACAGAAATATCATGCATTAATTAATTAATTAACATTAATATTTTCATGTTAAGATGCATATCACTAGCATTCTTTCTCATAACTGGAACTGCTACAATACTGTCTCATATAACTGCATTTTAGTTTAGCAAATCTTCCAGACATGAGTTCCAAGTACATAAGACTTCTATGATATACATCTTTGTATCCTGTGCAATATATACATATATACATACATATACAAATGATTATTACATACTATCAAGTTACTTCAATTAATGCCATACATGCCTACTGCAAGCACCTATGGGTATTCCTCATTACTTTTCAACTAGGCAATGAGAATGTAGTCTTGACTCCCCCATCACCAATTTTTCTTCACATTGATTTATGTTTTATCAACCACCAAAGTTACTTTCCTAAAAGGAATAAAGCAGATCATACACTTACTAATTCTGTCAGATCTCTGTAGTCAAAGGCTGACCTTAATCTCTACGTAGATATTATTCTCTCTGTACATCTTGGAGTCCTCCCGCCAAGAACATTTGTAATTAAATTTTACAGGTGCTTATGCCAGCATACCCTGCCTACCTCCATCACCTTCCTGCAACCACCTGTCTTCAGGATCCAGTTCCTTTGTCTACTCTTTACTACAGTGCATACTGCATTTTTTGCACCCCTCAGGTGTGTTTTTCATGCTGATTTGCAACTTGTCATGAATCTATTTATAGATTTTCTCTTTCCCCTACTATACAGTACAATTTTGAATAAAAAATATAATCAAATTTCTATCCCACTGGAGTTGTTTTTATTTGTTTGTTTATTTATGTTTGGGGGCCTGGCACCCAGATCCCAAATAAATACATGGAGATTTATTCTTATTAATGAATGCCTGGACTTGGCTTGGCTTATTTCTAGCCAGGTTTTCCAGCTTAAATTATCCCATTTCTCTTTACATTTTGCCTCTGGGCTTTTTACCTTACTTTGTTCTATGTATCTGTCTTCTTACTCTGTGTCTAGCTGTGTGGCTGAGTGGCTATGTAGCTGGCCCCCGTGTCCTCCTCTCCTCGTTTTTTCGCGCCTCCTTTTCTCCTGAGCCTAGATTTCTCCTCCTACTTATTCTCTCTGCATGGCAGTCCCACCTATCCCTCTCTCCTGTCTAGCTATTGGCCATTAAGCTCTTTATTAGGCCAATCAGGTATTTTAGACAAGCAAAGTAACAGCTTTACAGAGCTAAACAGATGCCACGTAAAAGAACGCAACACATCCTTGCATCATTAGACAAAGTTTCCACAGCATAGACAAATGTAACACATCTTAAACTAATATCCCACAGCATGCCACCACCAACAAAGCAGATGTCTGATAAAGTAATGTTTACGATGTCTGACTAAATGAGTGGGAGGTGTAATGGTAAAAATAAAACACTGCAGGTCCCTGAGCGGTGGCAGTGGGCAGTGGAACACGAGGGGCAGCGGGTCCCAGGCAGGGAACCTCGGGGGCGGGTGAGAGACAGAGCCAGATAGGCACGCCATGCAGAGAAAGTGAGTATTTATTTAGTGGGAAAAGGAAAGGGGGAAGAGTAGAAGGGGGAAGAGCAAAGAGAGGCAGAGAGAGAGAGAAAGAGAAACAGAGGAGGGAGAGGAGAGGAGAGGAGAGGAAAAGCTACCACTTTTGGAGGGAGACAGAAAAGGGAGGACCTCAGGCTGGAAGCAGAAGGAAGCTCCCCTAGCCTTGGTGGACAGGGAAGGGAGTGGGCGGGGCTTGTCTCTTAAAGGGACAGTACAGATCATACAGTAGGGCCATTAATGAGAGAATAGAGAGGCATAGGGCTCTCTCTATACGTGTTTGAAAACCTGCTTTAAATATTGGACAGCTAAACAGCTTTTAGCGTTGTTTTCCACATTTGTAATCTGTCCTCTTAACTAATGTTTTGTGGAAGCATTTGCATAGGAGCAGAAGGGTCATCATTTGGGGACCAGCAGTAATGAGGCCGAGAAGGACACAGGAAGGCTTGGAGTGAACACAAGCAAAGATGGTGGTGTCAAAGTAGACAAATGCTACAAAGAAGAACCTTATTTTGTTTGCGCACTAAAGATGAATGATGATAACAGTCAAGGTTTAGTGATGCCAAGGAGGCTGAGCTGGAAGGTTGTTTGAATCTAGGAGTCCAAGACCAGCCCGAGCAAGTGTATTGCAATACTTTCTTTTAAAAAAGAAAGGGGAAGGAAAAAGGCACCCTCAGTCCTTTTCTCACTGTCTCCCTCCCTACTCTTTGAAAAGGTATCTCCTTCACAAAATGCTTTTGCTTTGGTATCCTACATAATAATGAATTTGGGACCCATATCCTTCCTCACAGAGAAAGAACCAACTGACCCTCTGTATGACAGTGATCTTTTACAAGAGTCAAATTCATTTAGAATGTCGCCCTAAAATAGCATGCCACTTTAGCAATAGGATTAATTTGATCCGAAGTCTGTGGAGACGAACGGAATTCCAAAAGAGTTCGCTGTCCTAGCCTCAAAGCACCACATAAGGGCACAAATTTTCCTTTGAGGAAATTTTCCTTCTCTCCACCCACGACCAGGAGGAGAGGAGCAACTCTTCTGTCATCAAAGATAGGGAGTCAACACCGAGATGAGTTTGCATCTACAAAGAGACCTTACTAAAAAACAGCCTCATCTTCCCTTACTCTCCAGGCATCTAATATTTTCTCACTTGCCCGTAATTTTTTTACCCCCTCTGAAGGGAAATCTGCTTTCCATTGCTAAACGGGTACAAATACCTCACTGGTCTGACTTTTTACATTTCATTTCTCTTGTGTAAACTCTTGGGCTCCTGCAGAGGAAGGCTTCTTCTCTTGCTAACCTGTCTATTCTGGTTTATAGGCTCTTAGGGAAAGCTGTTCTTCCCCGCAGGAGGTTTTGACAAAGAAGGGGTGGGCTAGGGTTGCTTCCTTGCTCAGGGGGATAGAGCTGACATCAGCTGACCTCTACCAGAGCCAGCAATGATAAGAATTCCTAACAAGCGAGCCCCTAGCTGTCTGCACAGGTCTGATCAAATGGGAGTGGTTTGAGCCTTTCCTTGCTTTTTCCTTTCCAGATTGAAGTTGACAGGAGGAAAACGTGCCCAGGGGCCAGTTCTTTTGGTTATTGAAGCTCTTGTGATTTTTGGCTCAAGGACTTTTGCTTAATTCTTATCTTCCTACAGACAGCCACTGTTTTTTTCTTTCTTCACTACCTTTGGTGTTGTTTGTCCTAAGGAGGAAAAAAAAATCTACGGGTCGAATGCTGGCACAGGGTTCGAAGACTATGATGGCTCAAGCCAGTCTGTATCGGCTGGTGAACTGAGTGTCCTTGTTACACTGGCTCCCCTTTGACACAGCCTGATGAGGGCCACCAGCAAGACAAACAGAGAGGGCCCCCTTCGTGTTTTGGAACTTGTCTTATGCCACAGAAGGGATTTCTGTCCCTGTGCTTTTCCTTACCAAGATCACAGGTTGTTGATCTCGAGTCTCAAGGTGGTTAGGAAAGAAATTGAGGCAAAACTTCCCTTCTGCATGAGCAGTTGCTGTCTCTGTCCCATGGCCTCATCACAACTCAGCAAGTCCCTCACACTGTCACCTGCCAGTACTGGATCAGGACACTTTTTCATAAAGCCTCACATACAAGAGGGTCATCTCTGTTCCTTCATCTTCTCCCTACCTCCCTTCCTTTCCTTCCTTCTTCCTTTCCCTCTCCCACACTGTTTTGAGGCAACGTTTGACTATGCAGTCCGGGCCAGGCTTGAAACACAAGGATATTCCTGCATCAGCCTCCTAGGTGCTGGTATTATATGGGTGGGCCACCATGCCTGTGTCTAGCTTTGGGAATGACTTTGGATCACAGGATTGACTCTTCCACATCCTCTTTGAGAATATCTCTTGTGTCCCTGATTAAAACATAGAAACCACTATGTGTTTGGAAGCATAATAAACTTACCGATGCCCAGACAATGATGATGCCTTGGGCTTCCTCCCTAGACTAGGGGTTACTACCACACTGTTCCACTCCTCCTAATTTTAGCTTTTTAACTATCTCTGACTTGTGATTGCTCATTGTCACTGAGCTATTTTACCTCTTTATAAACTCAAGCAGTCTTTTTTGATCCGAACTTTTTTCTAGTTGTGTGAGTCGGCACTACCAATAGCCAAATTGCCCTTTCCCTAAAGCCTGAAAACTTAAGGTGGAAGACTTGATATCGCCCGGAACATTTTAACATCACCATGGTTTGAATCACTATCGAATATGTTCCTTCCTACCCCAGGAAATACCCTCGGCTGTGACTGCTCAGTCAACCCCAACCAGCACCTCAACACTCTGGAGATCCTGCCTGGCTGCCATGTGGACCCCAAAACAGTACTCAGCCTGTTCCAAGCATTAGTCATTGTTTTCCTTTTCTTTCCGCAGAAATTATCCCTCATTAGTTCCCTGTTGCCCATACAACTAAAGGTCAAAGGTCAGAGGATCCCTATCCCCTCCTGCAGTCTGCTCTTGAAATGAAACATAGTTGTTTAACTGGACTCCCCTATTGCCGGCATAGGGAGACTGGTCAAGGTGGACACAGACACACGCTTCAGTTTTCCCCTTTCTGCTTCTCTGCTCTTGGTCTGATTCTCTTCCTTCCCCCTTTGAAGCTCTCTTAACTCTTAACTCCCTCTCAGCCCACTTATAGGGCTGTTTGTTGCAACATGAAACTTCAGAAAGTTTCAGATTGGGAGCAGTGACGGGACCCCTCGTGCTACTCCAAGCTCTGCCAAGTGAGCAGAAGAGTTGTGTTGTGCAGAAGGCAATGCAGAAGGAAGAAGTGAGGGAGGAATTTACTTTACCTGTGTGTCTGAGAGCAGGTGATGTGTTTCCCTTTAAGGGGCTGCCCTCTTCCCTCCAGAAAGAGAAAAGCAACTATTATCAAAAGGAGGTGGGCACACAGGTTACTAGGAATAAACAGATCTTATTAAACACAACCCTGGCCTCCTATTAGTTTCCCAATTTATTTTCTCATCAGTTCCTAGACTTTATCTCCTGATGATGCCCAAGCTCTCCTACTATAGTTAAAATAAGAATGGGCTGTAAGCCTCCAAACCATGCCACTCCGAATTTTACCTATTTTCTGCAAACTCTCATGCATAGATATATTGATAAAAATGTACTTTTATTCCTCAGTAAGTTAATTTTTGCTTTGTTACTTGACTCAATGTCCTCTAATTGGTGAAATTAAGAAAAAGAGGGAAAGATATTTTCTTCCCACTGTCTATCACGGGACTAATGATATATGCACGCTTCTTCTTTGGAAAGCTGTGGGTTACATGAATTAGAGCAAGGTTAGCTGCGCGGTTACCTGGGTTTCAATTTCCAGGTCCAGATGTCTTGAAAACTGCATATTCTAAGAAATGATAATTATGCTGAATTTCATGTTCCTATCATTTGAATTTTATTTTAGAAATCAAAGGTGAATACCATACAGCGACATATTCCATTAAATGTTAAATTCCTTACACCAAGAGTCAATGTCTATGAAACTAGTCAGCAAAGTTCAGTTGGCAGAGCTAAAAAATCTTTGTTTCTGGACATCTGAGCTGGGAAGAGATGGACTCCATCCTTATTCTGCTCTGCTAGCCATGTCAGTGTGGGCAACTTCCTGTGTCTCTAAATCTTCATTTTTAGGTGTAAAGGAGGGTAAGGATGTGTGCCTACTTTTCTTAAACCACACAAATCACAATAAAGATCAAGTGAGACGGATGCATTTAAAGGAGCTTGGATTTATTGATTAAGTGTTGAAAAGAACTTAGCTTTATATATAGAAGGGAGTCCAGATTTGTGAGCTCTTTCCTGTATTTTTTCTGTGTGTGTTTAAATATTACTAATTATGAGCCCGTGGGTTCTAGTATAAAGATAAAACCTAAAATAGGGCTGTGAAGAATCAAATGACAGAGAACTCCACATGCCTCATTCAACTGTCCTCCACCCCCTCCTTTCTAATTTTAAATGAATTCTTCTGAACAATATTTAAAATATTCTGGGGCTTCTTATGGTGTGTTAATGAGATGAAAATCAGTCAGGTAGATAACAAAACCATTTCTTTTCTAACATCACTGTCTTGTTAATCACTGGTTTGAGAAAAAAGATGTAAAACAATAGAAACCTGCCAAGGAAACGTATATCATATTGGAGATTTTTGATAGAATGTTCAGGACTTTTTTAAAATAGGACTGAACACTTAACAAAAAGTTTCTTTCCTCTATCACAGATTACTGCAAGGTAAGTATGCAGTTTCTGTTCCAGCTCCTTATGAAGCACACATAGAGGAATTCTTTTAGATAGTCATGATTGCATCGCCTATGGCCAGTCTGCTAGATGCAATGATTATGTCCCAAAATAACTGACCTGATGTGTTACACCAAGAAGACCTGTTTGACAAACCGACACAGTGCAAAATGCGCAGACCAGGGAAGGTTACTTTTCACACATGGGTGTGAGAAAAGCACCCTGGTTGCTGTCAGTTGCAATCAGTTTTGCCAACTGACCGTTTCAGTCCTGAAGCAGAGAACCAAAGAGGAAGACTTCAGAATCACAGAAGGGATGGGATTTTCAACTTTTAAATTTTGTCTGTACCATTTCTCATAAATTTCTTTGTCTGTGTTTCCAAATCTTACAGAATATTTGATAAGAATACAAGCTACTCCTAACTAGGAATTCTATACTGATCCAGAAGTGTTCTTCTTATTGCAAACATTATATTGGACAATTAGGAAATGGGGTATATAGAACTTACTCCCAAGAATACTGATGTTTAATAAAAATGGAGAGATTTGCCCAAGGCAAAAAATTCAACTTGAATATATCTGAACATTAGCTTTCCTACATTTTTATTTTTACAAAGAACTATAAATTTCTCTGCTCCCCTTCCTGTCTCTCCCCTCCCCTTCAACCCTTTCCCATGCTCCCAATTTACTCAGGAGATCTTGTCTTTTTCTACTTCTCATGTAGATTAGATCCATGTATGTCTCTCTTAAGGTCCTCATTCTTGTCTAAGTTCTCTGGGATTGTGATTTGTAGACTGGTCAATAAAATTAATAAAAAATATATTAAAAAATAACTATAAGTTTCTACTGTAAGTGTTTTTTTTTGTCCAGGTTTTGAGGGTGAACCTAAAGATTCATGCATGCTAAGAACATGTTTTAACACTGAGCTGTAGGCCTAGGCCTAGTCTTATTTTTTATATTGTTTTTTGTTGCTTCTGTCCGTTCTTTCAGCCTCCATAAATGACCACTTAAATTACTTCAATTAATTTGTTAACTTGGAATTTATCACATCTAATTGCAATATAGTCACAATTGATGGAGAAATAGGATTAATGTTTGATCATCCTCCATATAGATGAGTCATTTGCCTATTTTGTCCTGGTAGAATTAAATGGGCCACTTTTTCATAATTATTTCAAGAACATAAAGAACAGGTTAAAATAGGGTATATAAGTTGAAAACTCAGTATTATCATTAATAGAAAAACTTCTGGAAAAATACAGCAAAATACCCCAAACTTTAAAAATGGACTTTGCTACTGAATCAATAATGATTGATTCGTACTTTGTACTTTCTGTATGTTCTACAGTAGCAGACATGTGTTACTATTATTATCGAAATCAATCCGTCTGCCTGTCTGTCTTTCTGCCTGCCTGCTTGCCTGTCTGTCTGTCTGACTTCTGAGGCAGAGTCTTGCTTTATTGCCTAAGCTAGCCTGAAACACGTGGTCCCTCTGACAGGAAGTCAGGTTGATAAGGGACACTTGTACACAAGCACCTTAAAGGCGGGGACAGCTCTGCTCTTTGAGTTCTCAGCACAGTATAACTGAGAAGGTCCCGTTAGCATAAAAGTCACTTGATTACAGCACAGCCTTTGTCACCAACAAGTGATTTAAAGGCAAAACTACTATAAAGTGTGGCCATTTCTTACTAACAACATAGAAACCTCTCCCTGTTTCCCCTTTATTTTATCATTTTTTTGCAAACACCTTCTTCTTCTCATAAAGTGGTTAAGTTTTATAATGATAGAATCTTAGGATTAGAGGGGCCCTCAATGTCTCTCCATCCCAACAACAACGGGAGTCACCCAACCTGAACCTGAAATCCTCCAACAGTAGGGAGCTCATTACCTTTCAAGTCAGAACATCCTTACAACTTACAGCAAAATCACTTGGTCTATATGCATTTGTTTAAGAATTTCTTGAAAGAATAAAGGTAACTTGGAATGAGTTTTGTTACTTGGTTCTTAATTAGATAAAGCTGCAGATGATGTATGTAAGCGCCCTTCTAAACCAACCGAATTACGCCTTGCATTTCATTTTAAGCAAAGAAGAAAGAATTTGAGCATCTTAAGAAGTAGCTATTTGGGTAGGGTCATTTGGAGTTTCTTATGCCTGGGATGGGAGATGATTGTGAGGAAGAGGATTCTCCCGGGGAGCAGTTCAGAAAGCACCCCTACTCTGTGTGAGCCTAGGGGCCTCTCCACTCAGCCCTGCATTCTCTCATCCTAATGGGCTCAGCGTCACTAGGCTATGGCCTTTTGAGATTCTTTGAACACGGTGAACAAGAAAAGAGGCTCTGCTCACAATAGAAGCTTGAAGCTTTCTTGTTTCTGCAGTTCCTAATTTAACAGAGAGAAAGACACTTAATTACCCCCAACTGGGGTAAGCATAGGGGCGCACTGGAAGTCACTTGCAAAAAGGTTTTCCGAAGGGGTGCATCTGGCCAAGGTCATTAAGTTCTACATTTGGATGTGAAAGCTGTTTTAATTAGCCCTCCATCCATACCTTAGTTAAAAAACTGTGCCACTCACTGTCTAAGATATGTTTCAAATTCTTATTTCTACTGTTTACAAACACTGCAAAGAACTTAACCCTCATAACACTATCCCTCTACTAAAAAACTTACGAAATTTAATAAAAAATATAGCAGCCAAAAGATACCTAAGTGGAGGGTAGGAAGTTCTTTCTGTTGTTTTTTATTAGCTTATATTGTTTACATAAAATAATAGGTTTTGTTATGGCATTTCCTACATTGTATAATACATAATGGTCGTATTCATCCCTATTATATCCGTTCCTGTGAGACAGGAAGTTCCAGGGAACTAGGACTGGTAAGCATGAGACACAGGGAAGAACTCAAGAAAGGGGGAAAACCAGGCTAAAACAGATGTTAGTACAGGGAAAAGAGTCAAGGTTCCTTTAGTGGTTCTTAATCTTCCTAATGCTGCAGCCTTCTAATGCAGTTCCTCATGTTGTGGTGACCCCCAATCATAAAATTATGTCATTGCCACTTCATAGCTGTAATTTTGCTACTGTTATGAGTTATATATATAAATATCTGACATGTGACCCCAAAGGAGTCCCTAAATTGAGAACTGCTGCTTTAGACTGTCTTGGGTTCCTGTACATTCTTCTCTGTGCAGAAATCCTTGAGTGTGAATTTGCTGTCTTAACAAAGAAAGGATCTGTCTTGTTTCTTAACTATTTCTTTCTATAGCAGTCTATCAATCCACTGCTCTAGCAGTTTCAGGAACTAAGCTCAGGTACTCAGATCCGGTGTGTATGCGCTGAGGTTTCGCACGTGGATACACGTTTTCAAAAAAAAAGAAAAAAGAAAAAAAAAGGAGGAGGAGGAGGAAGTGAAGGAGGAGGAGCAAATGGAGGTGGCAGTGGGAGGGGGCAAAAGTCGATGGATAATACTGAGAACAAAGTTCAAAACTTACCATGCAAGGTCAACTGAAAGTCAACTGTGTGGCAGCCAGGCTCTCACCAATACCGTGACGGAGCAAGTAAACAACTCAGTACTACAGGTCCTGAGCCCTGGGAGAGTTTGCTTAGCCCCGGAGAGTCCGGTGCTAGGTCCCGGAGTCATAAAGGTGCCCTGCCATCTGTGACTATTTGCGGAGAGAATTGCTATTTTGTGTTTTAACTGGTTTCCCATGCAAGTAGCATAGAATTCTCAGAAGAGTGAAAGTGATATAGTTATGGGGATTCCATACAGAGTGTAGACTACATATCATATGCTGCTATTTCTTGCTTACACGGCATATTTCACTAGACACAGAGAACGGAGGTCAGCTTTCTATCTTTTAAGATAACACATGTGGTAAAAGCATATAAAGCCACAACCCATATTATTTTATAATTAAAACCAAAGGTAGTCCAGCTCTTCATGTGCCCCTTTGGCATCAGAAGTAGCATGGAGGAAGCGACTCAAGATCAGTAAGTCACTATCGTAGATCCAAGTGTCTCGGGGTTGGTCTTCCTCTGGGCATATGGGAGCATAGCACTCATTTCCGTGAACATGAATCCTAGAGATGTCGTGGCTATGACGCAGACAGCATTCTCCTTTAGTGCCTATGCAGACAGTAGGCCAGCTACTTCTGTATCATAGCAACCAAAATGCCCAATAGAAACAACATAAGGGAAGACCAAAAAATCTGAACTCAGTTCATGGAGAATGTGACGGATGTTGCTCACCTCACAACAGCAGGAAACAGAGAGTGAGGACAAGCAGCATTCAAAGGACCCTCCCTAGGCACCTAATTAGCATCTAACTCCTACTTTCTAAGGGTGCCATCGAATTTTTAAATGATACTACAGTCATTGAACAAGACTTCAAAACACGAGGTTGATGTTTGTTTATTTGTTGGTTTGCTTGTTGTTTGAGACAGGGTCTGTCTCTGTAGGTCCGGATGTCCTTGAACTCTCAGAAATCTGGTCTCTGTCTCCCAAGTGCTGGGATAAAAGGCAGGAGCCACACCTTGCCTGGTCACAGGCTATTTTTGTCAGTCAGATTCAAGCCATGATAATTAGCCCTGCGGTCCATTCTAAATAAAAACCAGGCAGAGGTTCTCTCCTACCTGACACCTGCCCGGTGATACAGGGTTCACTGAAATGAGGGATGGAAATGGAGATCTCACTGTATCTGTGTAAGAGAGCATTCATTCCCCTAGATCATCCTCATTTCAAAACCAAACATCTGCGTGTTCCTCACATCCTTTCAAATTTTAAGAAGCAAAATAGCCTTTTTTACATTGTCAGAGTGGTCAGAAAACTTATAGAAACACTATTTTTTTCCAATCATAGCAGAATAATATATTCAAATGGTCCGCTGAATTCTTAAATACCTCCTATTTATGCTATAATAAGATGAGACTGATTTTCTTGTAAATTGGTTCCTTATGATTAATCCAAGGATACTAATCTAAGATAAATTAGGAGAGGTTTCTATAGTAACTATAGTAACTAAAGTAATCGTGTTAATATTAAGTAACTGATTAGTTTTATATATTAGACAATATGCCAGGTCTTTTATAGATTTTTTTTTACTCTACCTCATTTTCCAAGATTTCTGTGAGGTAAGTATAGTTAGTCTCATTGAAGGGGTTGTTTGGAAAGGTTTGTAACTAAAATTAAGCAGTGACTCCCTGGAGTTAAGGCAGACAAAACTAGTAACCTTAAAACCCTTGGAAAAGCTAACATGATAATTCTGTATTAGAGACCCTGTCTCAAACAAAGTCAAAGCAGGGACTGATCACTGGGCTCGTACCCTAACCTCCATCAGAGAAAATTACCATTTCATGTTCACATAAATACATTTATACTCACGAATTTACATAGTCACCTACACATGAAAAGCTTTTACAAGGAGGATATACTGGGGGCAAAGGCAAAACAGTGTTGCATATATATATATATATATATACATACATACATGTGTATATGTGGACAAATAATACATAAAATATAATATATAAGAGAATATATTAGGAGAAGATGAATAAATACACCATCTGACGGGCAGATCTGGTGGCAGACAGTTTTGATCTCCACTCTCCGCTTCTACTATTTTGATATGGGAAGTAAAACAAGGAAGCAAGCTGGGGCAATATTCATAAAGAAATGATGAAATTTAGGGAATCTTGAAAACAAAAAAAAAACTTTAAAATTTATCAGGACAAATAAATTTGGTCTCTTTGGGTCTTTAGGACTTCAAGAGTCAATGAGCTCTGACGTCATCTTTTTCCATGTGACTAGGCATGTATGAGAGGAATCCTGCTTCCTTTTTCAGTTCTAGACAAGTGACAGATACCACATGCCTCCCAGGTACTTATTAGATGTGGACCAAAGGTGAGCAGCATCAGGACCTGCCAAGGCTGGTGCAGAGCTGCTCTTGCAGTCATGACTCTCGAGCAGCAGTTGCAAAATCTGAGTGCTCGTCAGCATCACAGGAGATGTTTAAAAGAGGTTCTTAACCTGGGGGTTGAATTTAAGACCCATCGAAAACACAGACATTTACATTACCATTCATAATAGTAGCAAAATTACAGATATGCAGTAGCAACTAGAGGATTTTATGGTTGGGGGGGTCACCACAGTGAGAGGAACTGTATTAGAGTCACAGCATTAGGAAGGCTGAGAATCACGGGGAAGGTGGCATGTCTATGGCATAAGTGAGGTGATGAAGAACTCACATTTGTGACAAGTCTGTCCAGGGGTGACAGTCCCCATAGATAGGTATGATTCCAATGTATTTAGATCTCTAAAGTCACTTGTGGATAAAGACCAAGGAGTCTTTCAATCAGACTCCAAGTGAAATTTTGGAAGACTTCTGAAACATTAATCTTAAATATTAGAGTTTTGGTGATGACAAGATTTGAGTGAGCCAGCAAGCTCTTGGCTATGTTTTCCATGGACACATTTGCCAACTCCACATCAATGGGAGAATGATTATGAGTTATTGATTTAAACACTTACCTTCCATGACTCAATAGTTTTGTCTGTGTGTCCAGACTCACACAATCTTGATCATTCTTCACCAGGAACACACCTACAGGCCCGCTTTCAGAAACTGTCATCCAGGTCTTGGACCAGGACCTGATGTTCCTTTGAACTTGAAAATGTTGCTGTCACCAGACATCACACAGCTCTGTGATATCTGAGGCTCCCCTGACCCACTGCATTTCGACTTCTGCTTTCCTATTTCATAGAGCCTACAGTTCAGAAAGCACCACAAACCTTAGGAAGCCTTTAAACCATTTTCTTGTTGGGTGTTTCCCAAATGACCAGAGGATAATGGCCTCCCATCTTTATGGTTTTGTGTGCTCATACATTCTGTTCATACATTAGGATCGCAGTTCCAAGGGAAGGCTGACTTTAACATTCCCAGTCTTATGAAATTCTTCTGATTTGCTTTGGCAATGCATTTACTCAAGCAGAACTTTGGGCACCAGACACCGCAGCACGTTTAGTTATGAAACTGAATTCTTTATCATTTAGGAATGTTCATATGAGGTGTTGAAATACATGAAGACCAAATTCATCACATTACATGTTCTTACATAGGACATTAGAAAGTTGGATGAAACAGCTCTCTCAGGAATCAAGAGTTTTAGGAGACAAGAGAGCTTGAGTATGTTATTTTTGCTTTTATTGCAGTTTATAATTGTGAGAATTAAGGTGAAATCAGTAACACATGAGTGAAAGGCTGGTTGACACTTTGTCCAGTGCAAAATATTTGGATAACATGATGGAGGGCCCAATGATTGGTCATACTAGGTATGGTATTAAACTAACAACCCAAAAGGCAGGATGCAATAGGGAAGAAAGTACTGAAAGTGAATTTGCCAGCAGGAACCTTTTCCATGGGGGTGAGGCTGTGGTGCTGAAAGAGACAGCTGTCTTCAGAAACACTCTTCAAATGGAGTGCTACAATCTGAAGCATGTGTCGCCTTTGTAACCTGCAGCCCAGTCTCATGCCTTCAGAATAGGCCTGTCCCTATTGACCGAAGGTTCATGCAAAGTCCTCCACTTTATAAACTTCTGTTGGAGAGCCTTCATTTGTGTCTGGGTGAAAGGGACTGGTAACAAGTTTCCCAAGTAAACACATTTCCTCTGTGCAAGAAATCCTTTAGTCTCGTTTAGAGAAGAGGTTCTAATCCACAGAAGCCAGACTGTGTTCCCATTCACACTGCGGGCCTTGCTTTTTGGGGTCCAGCAGTGCTGATGGCCTGTACAAAGACTCTGATCCCTAGAGCAGGAGGGCTGGCGGCCAGGATTCCAACATCCATGGACCAAGAGTTGCTCACTTGATTTGTTCTTGGATTTCTGAAATCAGTAGGGTGTCACTTCAGGATTAGCCAAGCACAAGGACACCAACTTTGCATCCTGGAATTAAATGCTGACTTTTGGAAGGAGAACCAGGCCTTTAGGAGGAACTCTGAGACGTCTCCAAGCCATACTGTGAATGGACAAGGACAAGAAGAACTCTCAAAAGAACAGCTGTTCGGATCATCTTGTCCTCACCATGGCATATGAAGTCAAATAGACAAAAGTGGGTTCCGTTTCTCTGGGATGAGGCTGTGTCCTCCAGGAGTGGAAACTGAGTTGTAAGCAGGGTTGAAATCACCCTTCAAGTCTGAACCAGCAGTTTCAGACCAAAATATGGTTTATCTTTTTTCTTTCTTT
>LOJH01036127.1:5588-15590 GCA_001685095.1 Ellobius talpinus | reverse complement strand
AACACGTAGTTATCCTCCTGGATATCGGAAGTAGACAAGATTGCCAGGCAATAAAATCAATTTTTAAAAAAAGCAAGGAAAAAAAAGAAAGTACCAAACTAACCAGGCATGGTAGTGCACACCTCTAATCTCAGTACCTGGGAGGCAGATGGATCTCTGTGAATCTGAGGCCAGCCTTCTCTACATAGTGAGTTCCAGGACAGCCAAGGGTATGTAGAGATTACCTATCTAAAAAAATAATAAAGAAAAAAGACAAGAAAAGTACCAAATTATTTTCTCATAACTATTTGCTAGAACCAGACAGAAGAATATTTAAAATAATTCAAAACTATTCTACATCCATGATAAAACTTGTAATATCTAACACCCAATCGAAACTTGGTTGTCATACAAAGAAGAGGAATTATGAGCAGACATGAGGAGAAACACCCCGCAAAGTCAGGCAAAGAGAGAGAGATGATGATGATGATGATGATAAAACCAGTACACAGATATCAAAACAGTTTGCTGTAGGAATTCTTACAGCCAGTAGCCTTTAAGTTACCCACCCACTGGGGCGTGGCCTCTTATACTATATATACTTATACCGATGTAAAGTGCATGTCCAGCTTCTCTTCCAGTGGTGTGATTTGGTTCCTGTTCCCCATTCGTGCAGATGATTGTGATCTGTGATTCTACCCCTAAATAAATAACCCTTTATTATACTCAATTTTGAGCTAGTGTGGGATTTCTTTTTGGCATCCTACTTCAACAGTTCTTGTAACTATATTTCTAATGATCAAGTTAAATACAATTAGACATTGCAGAAGACTGATCTCTTAGTTTGCCCAGACCACTGTAGGAGAAGCACTTTAAATTGAGGTGACTTGTTAAGTAACAGAAATTATTTCTTACTATTCTAGAGGCTGGAAAGCCCAAAGTGAGAGACCAGGGAGAATTCTCCTCCTAGATGGGGCCATTTCACTTAACATGACAGAAGGGCTCTCCCTGGGGCTTATTCATTTGAAAGAAAATGGCCTCTAAAGAGAGTGGCACTCTTAGGAAGTCCGGCTTTATTGGAGTAGATAAGTAAGCCCTTGCTGTAGTAGGTGTGGTCCTTTTGGAGGAAGTGTGTCCCTGTGGAGGTGGGATTTGAGGTCTCATATGCTCAAGATACTGTCCAGTGTTTTAGGCCACTTCCTCTTGCCTTCTGATTAAGAATTAGTCAGTACCATTCTGCTGCACGATGGCATGTTCCCCACTATGATAATAATGGACTGAACCTCTGAAAGTGTAAGCTGCTGCCTCAATTAAATGTTTTCCTTTATAAGAGTTGCCGTGGTCATAGTATCTCTTCACAACAATAGAAACCCTAAGACAATGTGAGAGAGATCACTTCCCAAAGCCCTTCCTCCTAGTGCCATTACATTATTGATTAGGTTTCAACATAGAAATTTTCAGGCATATCCATTCCAACCAGGACAACTGTTGCTGGTGAAGACACAGCCGTCAAGTCTATTTGGAAATGAAGCATGCGAGAAAATGACAAGGACGGGGCTGTGGGTGCAGGTAGCATAGGCATAGTTTTTGAGCTGTGGGAAAATTTCATGCTTCCTAATATAAGTGTGCTTGGAGAATTAGAAGGATGAGAGGTAAGGGAAGGAAAAAATACATGAAAACGTAATTACTAAAAAAATTTCCAAATTTGAGAGAAACTATAAATTCATACGCAAGCAACTCAACCAAACAACAGTAAGATAAAGAGAGAGACTTCACAATCCATTTTTCTTAAAGGCAATAATACACAGAACAGTTATGAGCTACAAAGGTGAAAACAGAAATCACATATGGGGAGCAAAAGAAGAATTATTGTAAACATAGAGAGACAACTAAAATGTATTATAAACATAAGGAAAGAAAATAAAAATTGTTGGGGGGAAATTTTAAGCCAGAGAGATACTCTAAGCAGAATAATTTAGATTTTTATATATAGAAAGATATATTTTGAAAGCAAAGCAAAATAAAGACTTTTTAAATAAAAACTAGCAGAAAAAATAATCAGTGTTTTGGTTTGGTGTGGTCACACCCCCTTCTGTAGAGGTAAAACTTTTTGCCTTCTCAAAATACTTTAGGTTGTATTTAAAAACAAAACAAAACAAAAACCCTTTATTTTCCTCTTTGTCTGTGTGTTTGTGTATGATGGGGAATGAGAGGGAAGGATGTCTAAGGGACCGATGTTTGTAGCAGGCCCTAGAACGGAGGCTGCTGGGGAACGTAGTGGTTTAATGAGAATGTCCACCGTAGGCTCCGACATTTGAAGACTTGGTCTCTAGTTGATGGTGCTATTCAGGGAGGTTTAAGAAGCATGCCTTTGTTAGAGGAAGTATGTAAGCAGAAGTAGGCTTTGAAAGTTTTAAACCTTAGGGCCGCTTCTAGTTCTTTCTCTCTCTTTGTGCCTGTGGCTCAAGATGTGAACTCTCAGTGAGCTCTCAGCTTCCTGTCCTTATCACCAGGCCTGCTGCTTACCATGCCTCCCGCTCCACCACCACTACTCCTGGCCCCTCTGGAACCCTAAGCTGAAAGAAATTCTTCTTCCTTAAGTGGCCTTTGGCAATGGTATTTTGTTTTGTTTTTTATCATAGCAACAAACAAATAACTGATACAGGAAAGTGAGGAAGGATTATATCTGTCACAGGATGCTCATTACAAACAACTGAAGGGTTAAGTTTTAACGTTCTGGTAGAGGACAAACACTGTGATCAACCAGCACATTGGCCAGGCCCTCACACATATGAAGCAAACATTCTACCACAGAGCTACATCCTTAACCCAGCCTTATATGCATAACTGTAGGGTAGACATCGAGTGTGTTCATCTTGTATGGAGTTTGGTTATCTTAAGATGCTTTTCACTCCTGTTCTCTTCTGAGCAGACAGAAACATTGATTTTTTTTTTCTGGCTCTAAAAGGTTGTATCCCAGACCCCCAATTTTTGTGAGCCCTCTAAACAACCTCTGTTGGCCTGATATGCATAAGGGGAAAACAGGTTTGTTTGTTTGTTTGTTTGTCAGACATTTCAACAAGTGTGAACAAGTAGAAAAATGAATAAGCCGGCATGGTGAGGACTTGACACATAAAACTGCAAACTCTGCATATGATTTGTATACACAGAGCTGTTTTCCCCATGTTAACAGCCAATTATCATCTTGTCCTGTGTTACAGGATTTCTGTCACCTGTCTGCTAGCCAGTAGAGAGCAGTGTTTTGATCCAAGAGGAGTGGTTTTCATTGGGAATGAATGTGACCCAAAGAAAAGGTGGGGCAAAGGGGTGTGTGGTCATTTCAGACAAGGAACAAGCAGTGGGAGCAGCAGCTGGTGACCTGTTTTGGGTCCCCCATTCTTTTTTATGATATCTGTGCATGGACTTTGCTTCATAATAAACAGTAAAGTACTCTTTGATGACCTTCATCATCTAGTGTCCCAAGTTGGGTGCCATATGTAAAGAGAGCTTTGCTTTGTCTCCCACTCACCTGTTTCCAATTTCCCAAAAGCCACTTCCCAAATTACCATACATGCTCCATTTACAGTCCTATCCAAACGATACACAAAATCCTGCAGGAACTGATTTTCTGGACCTCTCTATATTATTCTTTTTACCTTTTCTTGCCCACAGCATCCTTACCTTCTGGCCTTTTCCCTTGCCCGAATGTCTAGGTCTCTGCACAGCTCCTACCTCCCCTTGTTGCAGAGTCCAACTCACCAATGGCTTCTCTCTGCTTAGAACCAAATCTCCCAGTGCCTTTTCCAGTGACTGCATAAAACAGCCCCCTCTGATGGTTACTGTTGACTGTCCATTTGACAGGATGTAGAATTATCTAGAAGACCAACCTCCAGGCATATGATTATCTAGATTGTGTTGAGGTGGTGAGACCTACCCTAAATGTGGGTGACACTAGTGTTTGTCTGTCTACTGAATGCAAGCAAAATATAACTAGCTGCCTCACGGTCCAGTCACCACGATTTCACTACCATGGTGAACTGTAATCCCCTTGAACTATAAACTGAAACAAGCCCCTCCTTCCTGAAGTTTTTGTTGTCATAACAATGAACAAAATAACTAGTTTCCTCTTTCTCTGTCATCCCATTTCAATCTCCATGGCCTCCAACAGGCTCAGAGTTTATAGCACTCTTCAGTTTTTAATTTAATTTAATATCTATTTATTTGTGTATACAAGTGTGTTTATGGTATGTGTGTGTGAGAGAGAGGGGAGAGAGAGAGAGAGAGCCCCCATTTCTCTCTCAGGTTTGTGTGCAGAGGCCAGAAGTTGGGCCCCATGGGTTTCTTTTTCATGCAGATTTGGTACTGTAGTTTTTTGTTTGTTTGTTTGTTTGTTTTTTATCAGGAGTTTAGAAAGGGGAAGTCAGTACTGTGTGATGTAGTTGCAGGCTGGGGAGCCAGACTCCAGGTGGCAGTGGACGCTTATCCTTGCCTTCTCTATGTCCACTTTATAATCTCCTCCTCAGATGCCACCTTAGTAGCCAACCTGCCAAAGTGACCAAATCACCAACCATTCCTAAGGAGTCTAAGAAACAAACATCCCTTCTCAGTTACCATGAGCAACGAAGAGCCAGGAAGCAGCCAAGTGGATCACTGAGGGTCCATACACATTCTCTCTGTTCCCACTGTATAGAAGTTCACTGCCCCAGGGTCAGTTACCACTGCCATAGTGGTGACTCCTGAGTTGTCTTGGGGATGCCTGAACACCAGGGCTCCAAGTGGTCCTGGCAATAATCACATCTTATTATTTGATAGACTTTTGTGAAGTCCTCTGTCAAGACAAGGTGGGGACTAGGACATCTGACCCCAAAGGTCACCTTTCTGGAGTTCATTCTCTAATGGGTTACTGTTTCTACCATCCATGTCTTCATATCTGAGGCTGCACCACAGAGAGGTCTCCCTTGAATTAATGCATCAACCACCTGATTTTTATTTTTTTTTATTTTTGAGAAAGGATTCTTCTACATAGTCCTGGCTGTCCTAGAACTCACTATGTAGACCAGGCTGGTTCCAAACTCACAGATATGGCTGCCTCTCTGTCTCCCAAAGATTAAATGCCTCCAAGAGTTAAAGGCGTACACTACTGCACCGGGACTTATTTAAAAATTTTAATACAGTATTTTAATTACTTTACTGAGAATTTTATCTAACATATTCTGATCATATTTACCCCTCCTCCCCAAGCTCTTCTTATACCACTCACCTCCTTCCTACTCGCACATCACATCCTCTTCTTTCTAAAGGGAACATCATGGAAGGGGGGGAAGACTGTACAAGCCCGAGGACCAGTACACCTGTACTAAGAAAGCGTCTTCTGACATTTCAGTGTTGGGTCTGAGCTGGCACCTGTGCTGTAAAGTTAGAAAGCTGTTCTGCTGCTCTGTGAGCCTCCATGGTACAGAGTGTAATAGAATCACTGTACCTTGTCACAAACCCACACTCTACCTCTTTGGCTGCGAATGGCCTGCTGGCCTGATGTTGCATAGTATGAGACATAAGCAATGGGTTTATGCCAAGTGAGACTTTCTGTGAGGATGCTGAGATCAGACTACAGAAGACAGGCTAGGGATGGCAGACAACTGGCTATTCCAGGAAAAGGGGAGTCCCAACATCACCAAGTAGCCAGGTACTGGCTACTTGGCACCCTGATAATGGCTCCCTGATAAGCTGTGCCATTCTAGGGTTTGGCATAGGCATTATTACTGACAGGTCGTAGGACCAAGGCTAGACTGACCTTGAGTATGTCCTTTGGGACCCTCACACCTGAAATAATTCCCCTGTAGTTTTTTCAGACTAACATAAGGTTCCACCACTTTATTGTCACCAGGGCCCTCAGCTTTTGTCTTCTGCCATTGCCATGGAAAATGCAAGAATTTGCCCTCTGTTCAACATTACCTAGCACTTTCTCTAAGATTTGACCTGCTCCCCGAGGCCCTTGCTAGAGCACTAAACAAGGAGAAAAGTCTCAGAAGGTAAGACATTCTTGTTCTGTCCTCCACTTGACTTGATTGGTCAATCACCTTCACCACCTAATCCTTGGGATCTCTCCTAGCGTCTGCTGGTAGTTAGTTTCGAGCTAACTTTTGTACTTGATAGAGGTTCAGTGTATCATCTCTTCCTCCCTTTTTCAAGACCACCCAGGTTTGGTTAGCAAGTATCACTGAGTTTTGATCCTGGCAACCAGAGTGTGGAAGTGGGGTAGCTCCTCATACGGATGCTTGCAGCTCTTGGGAGGAGGCTTCATAGGGAAAGAGCTGTCTCAGTAGATGTGTGAACGTTCAACATCAGCATGAGAAGTTGTCGCACTCTTGGCTTTAAATTGTACCTATTTGTGACCTCAGTTTCTCTGGTCCAGGAGTCAGGGTCATCTTAGCTGGATCCTCTCTCAAGAGCCTCAGAAGGCTGCAATTTAGAAGTCAGTCAGCTACATTCCTTTTGGGAGTATGGAGTCCTCTTCCAGATCCATGTGACTGTTGATGAATTCAGTTCCTTGAGGCTATAGGACTGAGGTCCCTACAGTCCGGCTGGCTGTCATCTAGGGGTTGCTATCAGTCCCCAGAGGTCTCTTGGTGCCTTCTACATGGACTTTCTTCCATACCAGCTTCCAACCTGGCAGCTGCCTTCCTCAAGGCCAAATGGGGGAAACTCTCTGACCTCAGAAAGCAGCTGATCTCTTCTCCGGAAGATTTTCAGTTAATGAAGTCAGGCCTAGGCAAGATAATCTCCCCTTTGATTAACTCAGAGTCAACTGGTTTGGGAAGTTAATTATCTCTGCAATACCCCTTCACCTCGCCTGTGCCCTATTGGCTAGAAGCAAGTCCCAAGTTCTGTCTGCACTCAAGGGAGAGTGTCTGCTAAGGCATGACTCAGCAGGGTCACCATTGGGTGTGCCTGCACCCCGGGGATGGGTGGACTCCCACAGGAACACAGTAGATCCAGGGGAGCAGCTGGGGCCACCAGTCAGTTAGGCACCCTGCTGCTGACTTAAGCAGTATATCTTCGTGGGCACTACATGGCAACACCCATTCCATAATTTGTGAACTTGAGGTGTTCTTCCTTTGGTATCTGGCTCCCAGATTGGAATACAAATTCAGTAGAGGCATATCTGTCTTGGTCATATTCTCACTGCCTGGCACAATGTTTTATATATGACCTGAAAGCTCAAAATATGTAAATGAATGAGTTGTGAGTGAATGAATAAAGAGCTCTAATAACAGTAGTCACCTAACTCTCTGACACTGTCCCTTGAGCCAGATTTGACTGATCCACGGGTGACATGCTAAAGGAAGCTAATCCACAGAATCCCTTCGCTTTCTCTGATCATTTTGATCAGAAACTCACAGTCAATTGGGCTAGCTTCGCTCTGGGTAGTTGAACTGGAATTGTCGCATTCTCCAGAATGTTGTGCGCCATGTTGAATGCCATGTGCGCCAACAAACAGAGCACACTGGTTTGCAGCATGAGGAAAATGTCCCAGCTCTGCCAAGAAAAAGAGAGGAGGCAGATGGAGCAGGTATGCTCTTCAGAGTCTAGACACACATTCCTCCTGGGACCTCATCTGTGATTCTCAAGAGGTTCCATAGGGTCCTGTCTATGGATTTCTCTCTTGAGTTCAAAGCAGTTTGAGTTGGATCTGGACATCCCCTTAGTTTATCCTGGGGGTGTTAGAACTCTGGGCAAAGAGCAGCCAAAGAGCAGCCGTCGGAGTATAGTTACCACAAAAGAGGGAAGTTGGAAATGGGGGAGGGACTTGATGTTGTAAGGGGAGAGAGAACTGAAAGCTTTAAAGACAGAGGTTAGGAAAGAAATAAGAAACATCCAAACCACAACAGAATCAGTAAGCTTACTCTGTCCACAGACGACATGAGCAAACATGACTCCACCTGGAAGGCTTAGCAACAAACAACCTGTTAGAACTAAAATCAGTAAAGTTGTAGGATACAAAATCAATGTACAAAAATCAGTTACACTTCTACAGTTATCTCTCCAAAAAGGAAATTAAGAAAAAAACTCCTGTCTATATTAGCAATAGTAGTAATAATAATAAAACACTAAGAGGTAAAAGGAGTGGGGGGAAGACAACATCTCCATCCTAAAACAGAGCAGGAGGTGATATCTGGGAGTAATGCTGCCTTAGGGTCTAGGAGCATTTATAGTATTCCACGTTTTGTGGCTTACCCTGTCTTGTCCTCTCCTGTGAAGATGATGCTACAGTCGCAGGAAGAATCCAGCACTGCTTTCCCAACTGAAGACTCCTAGAGACACCACCTAAAGCAGAGAGCAGATGTCCACAGACCCGTTGCTCACCTTTTCATGTACTAAGTATTATTAGGGGAAAAGGAAGGGATCCACTGAAGACAGTGTGGGTACTGGTGAGATCGAGGAACCAGCAGGGTCTCTTTCCAGAGGACAGGAGGCCAAAGAAGCACAGGGGAGCAGGACCAGGAAGGAGATCCATGGAGGAACTGGTGGTTGACCAGATGTCTTGTCCTAATTGTAGGTGAAATAGAGATGTGACCAGTAAGCTCCAGGGCCTAGGAGGAGCACACGAGAGGGGCAGAGAGATATTCTAATTCTTCCAGGTGAGAAGAGATAGAGAGACACATTGGGCTGGCCAGTGGGCACGTCTGTGGGGAACTGACAGAACACTGTAGGAGGCACAATTCCCTAGGCAAGGAATCCTGAACTGTATGGGAGCGGAGAAATCAAGTTAAGTACCAGTAATCAAACAAGTGAACACCAATATACATGTGCATTTCTCTCTGCTCTTAACTATGGAACATGGCACAACTTGCTGTTTGAAGTTCCTGTCTTGACTTCCCCAAAATGATGAACTTTAGCCTGGGAACTGTATGATAAAATCAACTCCTTTCTGGTCTAAGTTGCTTTTTATAAGGATATTTGATCACAGCAACAGAAAGGAAACTACGTCTTTCTTTTGTCTTCCTTTCCCCTCCCCTTTCTTCACTCCCCCCTCCTTCTCTCCCCTTTCTGCTAGGGGTCAAACTCAGGGCCTTGCAAGTTCTCCACCAAGGAGCTACAGCCCTTAGAGTTAACTTTCTTGGGACCTGTGTGGGCAACACCCATCTTGTCACCACCTCTGCTTCATGACCAGTGGCCAAATGTCTGACCTGACATTTGGGTGGGCACACAGAACCTTCTTCCATCTCTTCAGGCTGTCTTTTGAGAAGCCGGGTGAGCTGAAAGAGCCAGGAGGGAGAAACACTGCGGCAGCTCAGAGGCTCATTCTTGGCTAGAAAAGGCAAGAGGAAAAAGGAGAAGGGCCGTTCAGTCAGAGTTGAGCCTACCACAGCAAAGGCAGCTCCACCGTAGCCAGCAAACGTCATTCCTTTCACAGCAGAGAAAGGGCAACTTACCCATGCTTACTTTTGTGTCTAAGTTGGACATCAGAACAGTTGTCACAGTTAAATGAAGGCAAGCGATGCATGTTATGGCCAAGCCAGGGGGCTGTTTTTGTTACTGTGTAGTGATATTTTGTTTATATTTTAACAAATAAAGCTTGAAGATCAGAGTGCAGAGGCCAGGCAGTGGTGGCACACACCTTTAACCCCAGGACTTGGGAGACAGAGGCATGTGGATCTCTGTTAGTTCAAGGCCACCCTGGGCTACATGAGATTGAATCTATCTAAAAGAGAAACAGAGCTCACACAAAGGTGATCCCAGCACTTAGGATCTCACTTGGTTAATCCCAGCACTAGGGAGGTGGAGACAGGAGTGGTATGGCCGGGCAGAGAGAGGAATATAAGGCGGGAGGGGACAGGAGCTCAGTGCAGTCTGGAGATGCAGTCTGAAGGTGCAGTCTGAGAAGCAATGCAGTCTAGGCAGTGAGAGGATTTAGTCTGAGGAGGAAGTCTGAGGACAGGATTGCCCATTCAGTCTGAGCATTGATAAAGGTAAAAGAACTCTCTAGTGGCTGGCCACTCTGCTTCTCTGATCTTCAGCATT
>LOJH01036124.1:0-15590 GCA_001685095.1 Ellobius talpinus | reverse complement strand
CTTTCTTGTCTTCTTAGGCTCCCAGCCTTCAGTAATTTCCTTTGTCCTTGTTTCTAAAAGAGTGACATGGATATCAGCAATGAAGATTTATATTTCTTGTGACTGTGGCAAATGCCTGAATGGGTCTGTTTTAGCTAACATTTGGAGGGTATGCTTATCAGGATGGAAGTCCTGAGACAGGGGCACAAGACAACTGCTTATGTCACATTCACGTTGAGAAGCAGGGTGTGATGAACAAACTCTTGTCCTCAGCTAGCTTTCTCTTTTATTTTGCAGTCCTGGATGCTATCCCCCATTCAGAGTGGGCATTTCAGCTCAGGTGACCTAATCTAACCAATCTCTACCAGACATGACCAGAGCCACATCTCCTAGGTGGTTGTAGATCCTGCCAAACTGAGAACAATGAACCAACACACACTGTTAACAATTTGTATCTAGAAGATGGCTTGAAGAATTCTAGGGATCTATGGCAATCATTTTGCTTCAGTTTGTTCCCTAATGTATTGGTAGGAATTTATATAGTAATTGGCTCTTGTGCTTACATAGATTATTCATAGATATATGACAAATTAAGATTTGAAAAAAATATTCAAATTATTAGACTTTCCTATATTTAGATTTCAACTTTTGAGTTCACTCTTTTGAACTATCTATTTTCCTGCAGTTTTTCCTTTTTTTGAGAGAGTTGCTGATTTAGAGATGACTCATCTCTCTAGCCTGCATCGTTTCCAGAAGTGATGTTGTATGGTCAACGGACCCTAAGTCCAGGCATGACTTCAGAGAATATGCTAAAGCAAGATGCCCATCAAACTGAGTAACTGTCCTGGTGAATTGATGTTTTAGTCTCTTAATTACTATTAACTAGACATCATATTTAGTGGAAGAGTACCATAAGTTAAGATGTAAATTATGGCCAAATAATGAGATAATAAAATACAATCACACACCCGTGAGGTTATTCACTAGAAATGCAGCTGATGGCCGTTGAGACTCTTAGAAAATGCAGGTCAAGAGATTACTGATAAAAACTCCTGAACAAGTTTGATCTAGAGGATTCTAGATAAAGGTCAGTCACCTAAACAATAAAATCATTCAATTTTATATCTTACTGTTGCTTAAATGATGATATTGTTTACACTGAATTAGCAAGTAAAATAAAATGGAGAGATCCATTGTCTTTACAAAGGGTAGCTCCATATTCATGCGGAATGCTAGATAGGGCAGCCTTTCTGTTCTCCTGTGTGATCAAATACTATTGATTATATAAGGAAAGCGCTTCAGTGGGAAACATTTATTAATAGGTATGCCATTTCCTCTGATGAGTTCTCTATGAAAATCTTGTCCTAGGGGAGTGTCTTATAAAGGAGATTCTTTGCTTAATTTCATTTACCTGATCCTGCTACTGTAAACCCTTTGGGGTCTGCAATCTCAAATAAATGCACTGTGTCCAATGCACTGTGAAGATTACAGTTAGCCATATTGGGCTATATTAGCAATTTCTGTTAAATAGATGAATCTTAGCTGCTCTTTTCAAAAAACAAAGGAATGTATGGGATGACAGATATGTTAATTGTCCTCATTATAATAACTATTTCACTCTCTACCTAGATACCATGATCCTGTAATTCTTAAATATACACAATCAAGTAAACATGCAAAAAAGTATTGAAGGGTCTGAGAAATTCCATGATCTACACAAGAGAAATGACAGTCTTTAATTAATGAATTTTAAAGTTTATATTATTGGCAGGCATCTTTTTATTTTTTATTCAATATCAGGAAGGTGTTAGACTGACTGCAGAGTAAGATTTTCACCTCTGTCTTTCAAGCTTGCCTGGCTCTGTAGAATGAAGGATTTCAGAGAATTTGGCCTTCTCACTCACATTTGATTGGTAGCATTCAATTATAAGGTAATCATATCCTCCAACAGACACTAGTTATGTTTTTTTTCTTAGTGGAAGGATGTTCGTGTCTGTGTTGGTATTCTCACCAGTGTGTACATGTGCATAGAATACTTTTAATATTCAGGAAAAAATGATTGGGTATCAGCATGCCACATCTTTGGTTGGGCAGTTTTTGACGCTAGATGCTTAACATCCTATTTAATCATCATTCCCTTTCATTAATAGAAACATTCTGGTTTGGATTTAAATTTCGGTGTCCTTATGTTTCTGAGTATCTGCAGGCTGGCTGTCTTTTTGTTGCTATTGGAACTAATTTGGTATTTGTTTAAAGAGGCCAGTTTTACAGATGGGATAATGGCATTATGGTTATATCAGACATGTGTTTAAACGATGCACATTTATGTGTATAGGTGTGGTACAATGTATATATGTAAATATATTCCATGTGATTTAGTAGAAAAAAGTAGGTGATAAGAAAAAGATGGCATAGTGTAAATAGTTGAATCTGGATCATTGTTAATCCGAGAATTCTCTATACTTTCAACTTCTTCATTCATTTGAAATCATTTATAAAATGTGAATTAAAATATTCAGCAGGTGTTGGTAGAGATGCTTCATTCTTCGTTCATTTTCTCGAGGGGTTATTTCTCATTTTCATTGGGGATTTGTCTACCCCAGTTTAGGCCTTTCATCTTTTTCGTTTCTCTGAATTCTGTTGCAGGGCCCCTCTTTTCTCAATACGCTTGCTCCCGCTGGGAGAAATCTCATTTTCTCTCATGGTTTCAATTACCCTCCGTGCTGATGTCTCCCACGTATTTGCATTTTTCTACTGTCTTGTTTTGCGCTTTCAGTTTTAATCATTATTTTTGTTTTCACTTCCCCCATTTTTCTAACTTGATTTGTATTGTCCTGTGTTGCATCTTTTCAAAGATATTTTTCTCATTTCTCATACTCATTATGTTTTGACATTCTAGCTATTGGGATTAAATTTTTAACATGCCTGCTGGTTGTGATGATGTTGTAATTACATTAACAATGCTAAACTATACCTTAGCAATTCCAGACTTCAATTTTTTAACTTCAATCTTTTTCTTGTTTTCTTAATGCTCAAGATCTTCATTCATACATATAACATGGTATGATCAAGTCCACTCCTCCATTCCTTCCACTCCATCTTCTCCTTTATCTGTCCCAGTATTCACTCTCATCTTCATGTGGTCTTTCTAAAAGATAATCCACTGAATCCACTTAGTGATACCTGCAAGTGAAGGACATAGGACCACCTACTGGAACATGGGTAGCTTCTCAGGGGCTACACCCCTGAAGGAAACTCTCTCCCCTTTCCAGCAGTCGTCAGTGGCCAGAAGCTTCTCAGCTAGGGATGGGGCTTTATTTACCTTCTTTCTTTACTTATCCTTTTATTCTCTGCTTCTTTTACGTTCTATTGGTTCTACCTTTGAAAGTAAATTTTATACGAAAATATTTACAGAGAAAAGCACACAATGTATTTTGTAAGTAAAGTTTTAATTAAAGTAGAATTACATCAGCTTTCCCTTTCCTTTTCTCCCTCCAATCCCTCCCATATACCCTCCAGCTCTCAAATTGATAGTCTCTTTTCCCTGAATGGACACAAGCTACTAACAATTGCTTAAGAAAGGAAAATTAGCCTCTCCCAGGGATGAGCCCCCTTATTGGTTATCCAATACATAGTGGTCAGTCCTGAAACCAAATACACACAGACAGAAAAAGAGAGATTCAGCAGATTCTACTCATCTATTTGTGCATGCGTGCGTGCGCATGCATGTACACACACACACATCTGTATATGACAATAATGATCACAATGTGTTTTTCTTAATAAAGCAAATCCACCATATACCGCCCTGTTAAGAAACACTACCCGTTTCCCTTGTAGTGACCTCCCTTTCCCCAGATTTAAACACAAGTATCCTCAGCTAAAGGGGAGCCATGATTCAGACTCCTGGTGATATGAATTGATTTTTTTCTTCTCATTATTTGATATAACACAGTCACAGAGCACATTATTGTTCCTGGGTGTCTTTGGCACAATAATATGTCCATGAGCTTTGTCTGTCTTCTTGTGCTGTGGTAATTTACTCCAGTCATTGGGTATTATTCCATTTTCTGACTGTACCAAATATTTTCTCATGATCAAATTCTGTTTATTGAATTTCCAACAGGAATTGTTGGTATTTGACAGTTTCTCACCATTTTCTACCTTGTTTTCCTCATTTGAAAAAAATCTGTATAGACTCTTGGAGTTTTAAAACTTATCCTCCGAGCTCATGTAATTCATCTTACTCCTTCTGTGAGGAAAACTCAGGTTTAAAGTGCTCTTCCTCTGAGCCATTCACCAAAGAAGCGGATGCTTTTCAAGAGCTAGTCCTTTTATTCGGAGCTCCAGGGCCTTCCAGGGTGTGTGCTTCCCCGACCCCTGCAGTGCTCTGGTGTCTGGCATCAGGGATTTTCAGGGTGTGTGCTTCCCCATCCTCTGCAGTGCTCTGGTGTCTGGTAACAAATCACCCACTTTGACTGTCTTTTCAGACATTTTCCCCACCAGCATTTTCCTTTATAAATTAATTGTTTAAGCTAAAGTACAAAGCAGCATTTTGTCATAATATCTTTGTGGCTACATCAGCTCACTTCGTCCTTGCTCATCTGTCTTCTCCTCTGCCCTCCCCATTACTGACCCTCTTTTGCTACCGCACCCCATTTTTCTTATTGCTTTCGACTTCCTTTCTTTCCCACTGTCCTATCTTTTCATGCTGTTATTTCTTTAAGATTCCTTCATCCCTGATCCTGAATGCAACTCCACAGCTTGGCCAATCACCAGTTTTCTATTCCTGTATTGTCCATGACCAGGATGGGTTGATAATTCACCTGGTGCAGGCAGTGTGATTACACGCAGGAACCAGTGGACAGCCACTTCTGTCTGGAGAACTGGGGAACGTTTGCTTGCTTCTCGCCCCTTTCAGTAGTACTACTGTCTATTAGGAATAGAATCATATTAATGACAGTGTTTTCATTTTCCTTGGACTTGTATACTAACTTTACTTACACCAAGATTTTATTTATTTCCCTTGTTTGTTTATATTGGTTGCTGATTTTTCCTATTGGAGATTTTTGAAAAAGAAATGGCTCTCAATTGTGCAACTACTTTTAACAATGGAAAAATATAGAGCCAATGGCTTAGGTGAATGTATTTGCTGAAAAAGCTTTTGTGGGAAAATCTAGAAAGAGCTGTATCATTTTATATATTTAAAAAAGAGTATTTTTCTGTATTATCTGTAAAGAAGCTAACCTTTTTGATGTGTTTTTCTACATTTCAACACATGTATAAATTTGTGTTGCCACAACTACCATAATCAATATACACAAGAGTTGTCTCAACCTCAGCTGCCCCGGGCTTCATCTCTCTAACCACATCCTCTGCTGAAGACTAATGCTGAGCCACCACTAATCTGCCTTCTGTTGGGAAGGGGTCTTGCTCAATAATTACATAAGTGAGATCATATGGCATGCAACAGTTTGGGATTGGTTTCTTTTAGTGCCAAATGTTTTCAGGTATTCATTCAACTTGTTATTTTTACTAGTATTTTATTGCTTATTGCTTATGAATTATAAACTACTGCACCAATGAAACATAGTTCTTTTGTTCTTTCATTTGTTGAAAACCATTTGAATTGTTTCCAGATCTTGTGATAATAAACCATTTGGTGTAAGTGTTTATGAATGATTTTTGTATGATTGCTCCTTCTGAATTGAATGGCTGTTCCATATGAGGCATGATGAGAAGCTGCTAAGTGGCTTACCTTGCAGCTACTCCATTTCATATTCCCCGATCAATACGAGAGCTGTAGTAGTTCCTTGTTTTCATAGCTACTTGAAACTGATACTTATTTTAAAAAAATCTAAAATTCTACTGGATATATTGTATTTTAATTCTACTTGCCTATTTTGCCTGTTAAACATTTTCAAATGTGGCTACTTATCATGCACACCTTGCACTTTAGAGAAACGTTTTACTTTTTTCCTTGATTGGAATTTCTGTATCTTTATTTTTGAGGTATGCAGTTTCTGTTTTCTAGATATGTTATTTCATAACTATTAGTAGCAAGTGTTTTGTTGTTTCAATAATTTCACTATGTAGCTTGCAGTTTTCTTGTTTTATTCCTGTTTACTTGTGGTTATAACTACATCTCATATGACTGGTAGTCTTACTTTGTTTCTCTGTTCATCTTTCTGCTTTTAAAAAATTCACAGGGAAGTCTGTGTATGTCAGCTGGGATTAAAACGCCCAAAAGATGGGAACTGACCGTTTCTAATACAACTTTTGTTAATTTTGATCTGAACTGTGTGGCCATCAGAACCTGTTCTGGCTGTTCCCAAGGACAGGGTAAGTTTGAGCAGATGGGACAGATGGTAAATAAGACCAGCATCAGGTGAGTCTGACAAACAGTGGCAGAGGCTTTGATGAGTCAATATTTCTTTCAGTTGCAAGATTATATCAACACAAACTGTTAAGTTCCTCAAAGAAATCCAGGAGGCTAGGTGCTCCCCGCATGTCATCTGTTGTTCTTGTCCTCTGCATATCTCAGTGGCCATGACATTCTGTCATATCTCATCTGGACTCAGGGCTTCATGAAGTGGAGACACCTCTCTTGGCTAGTGCCTGTTTTTAAACTGGTACATGGAAGAGAGACTAGTGAGAACTTTTGTTGGTGAGATGAATAAATGACATTAGATGGGTATTGGGCACATGGACGTAAACAGGCTCGCACACACACCACTGCTGAAAGATCCAGAACCAGGGTACTTAAAGTTTTCAGCAACTTGGGCTGTGATGTGTACAGAGAAAGACAGGCAACTCTTGCTAACTTGTCAACTGCTACATAGAGAGGTAAGAAATAACTCCTTGGAGGACTCATAGGCCAAGGTGGAAAGAGGCAGAGAACAATTTAGTTGATCTGATCGTTGTAAACAGCCAAACCGAGTAATTCAAGTAAATATGCTCTTGTGGTTTGAATCATCAATTTAGATAATTGTTTGTTTTTTTAATTAAATGAATAATCAGCAAGTCTCCACTTTACTATTTTACCCCTGTGTAAGGAGAGTAAAAGATCGGGAAATTTTAGTTTAAGATTGTGAGATCGTCATAGGTATATTAAAGTGCCCTTCAGCTCACAGTTCTCCAATTCCCTGATGATTTCATATCATTCATCAGACACAGAAAAAAGAAGCTCTTGTCACTGGGTGATGTTGGGTGAATGAACTTTTCATTTATTTAAAAAATTGTCTGTTATTGGATCTACATAAGAATCTAGAGGGTTCAATCAGGAAAAACACATACTTGTTCAAAAATGAATGTCTGAGAACCTAATTTCCAGAGGGTGATGAGAGTAGTCTTGGTGAATTGAACACAGTCAGTGAAGGACCAGGGATGGGTGTGCCCTGGAGAAGTGACTCTCCTGGGCATCAAAGATTAAATAGAAAACTGCAACAGGAAAACATGATTTCCAAGTACTACAGATAACATAGGCAGAATCTTAGAGATTTTACAGATCAGGTTTTCCTTGGGAAATGAAACCCATGTCCAACATAAGAAAATTATAGAGGTGAGAGTGTTAGTAAGTATTACGCATTACAGAATATGGAATTAAGAAGTCTTTCACACATGGCTTGCTTCACTGCATGTAATCCACTGATAAGTAGAGCAAAAATGTTACATCTGTGAGCATCTTGTTCTCATTTGTTTTTTTTCTGTAGTTTATAATGTGCATAACACTATAGTATGTAATGTATGTCTTGAGCATTGTGTGCTTTTCTCCTTCAGTGATAAGGATGTATGGTATAAACATGTTCCTAGGTAGATGGACTGGCAATGATCGTGACATGAGAAAATGTACTGAGAGGTGTGGCCTGAACTAGTACTTGAAAAATGTGTTCTTAAGACCACGTATACTAATGGTTAATAGAATATTGGTTTTGAAAGTGAGTATAATAAGAAAATTAAGGTATAAACCTCACAGTTTGAGGTATCATTGATGAGGTTAGGCTATGGTATAGGAATGGAAGCCAAAAGATTGAGAGATTAGAGTGTAACACCTTTGGTCTTCAGAGAACTAATATTTGTTGTTTCTATTTCTTAATAGAAGAGCCCTCCCTCCATGGTATGATTGATATATGAGGCTATTCTTTTGTTATCTGAAAAATTCTACTCATTGTAGGAAATTTAACAGCATCTCTTTCCCATTCTCCCCAGTTGCCAGTAGCGCCACCAATGTGACAATTGTGACAGACAATAAAACTCAAAAGAATGTCAAATGTCTCTTGGAGAGTAAAATAACCTCTAGAACAAAATAACTGCCCTACAGAATAAACTGAATAGTGGCTGGCCATGCAGTTCTTGGCCCCCAACATCTCTAGCACATGTATCCTGATATAAGAGACTATTTGTGTTCTTTTTTCTTTCATGGATGAATGAATGAATTATGAAATTATAGAACATTCTAGATAAAGTACCGATAGAAACCTTGTGAATTTAGTTCTGTAATAACAGATTCATGTCATGATAACAGTCTGTCTTCTATTTTGTAGGTGGATTTACTGTGAAGACCAGAGAATTAAAGTTTGAAAACTCTCCAAATTTAGTAGCATTTCCATTTCCTCATGCAGCAGTTTTGGAAGACTTGGATGGGTCCCTGTCTGGGAAAAATGGAAGTCACATTCTTCCTTCTATGGAGACCCTCTCCGATACATGCTTGGTCAATGCAAGCTTCAGCCATATTGTCCCTGGGAGCATCTGTGGGGAAAGTGTTGTCCTCCATCGTACGTCTATTGGTTTGTAAGTAGCATTAACTGTACTTCTTAGCTTGTCAATGGGCATGCACATACCACTCAGTCAGGCCTAAGCTTATTGAAGGGAAATTGTTTTCTGATGAGTTGAAGCTTTTATTTCTTTAAAAGTGAAGTGGGACTAATGTTGGCCACTGTGAAATCATGAATTTCTGGCCATTTTAGGCTGAATCAAATAGCAACTGTCAATACCCATGACGGCTTATTGACATTTTGAGTCAACAGCTCCTTCTTTAAAAGACTCATGACCAACAGAATATTTGAAATTTATTTAAATGAAAAGTACTGTTTAAAAAATTCCAATAATGCCATCCTCATTTATATACATGCACTTTCCCCAAGCTCTTTTTAAGTGCTCAGTGTGCTTCAGGGGAGCAATTGCGGATGCCTTCTCTTACATGCCAGGTTGCTTCAGTCTAGTTCATTTTCCTTGTTAATTTCATGAACTATTGGATTCGTACAATACCTTTCCTATTAATATTAGAGCAAGGACTCCTTGGTTATGCTACTCAAACTACCATTAAGTCAGCAGCTGGGCTGTTTATAATGCATAATAGGATTGCTTCTGCTCTCTTTAATTTCCAGGTAATGATTGCAGAGTGTCTGGGGCTCTCCCTTTTACCTATTTCAAATGCATTGTATATATTTAGCCACACTATTTCCTCCCTTTAAGTGTCCCAACTCCATGAATATTAAGCCAAGTAATTCGGTCAGACCACACTGGCAACTTACTCGAACCGGTGTTCTCTAGAGGGGGGAGAGTCAAAGAGTCCAGGGCTGTACTAGCTGCATACTGAGTGCATAGAAAAGTCCATCTTCTCATTTTCTTTTGGAAGGCTTAAAAGTAGAGTTATCTTTGAATAGTCCAAATATTTTCTCTCTCTGCTTTCCAAAGTATTCATTATTTTCTCTATTGCAAAAGGGCCCCCAATCCCATCAAGTAGCATGAGAGTGATAGAGGGGGATGTTTGCATTTCAAATTTTCTTGTGCTGAGAATGAGTTGCTTTCTTCATTCTTAGGAATGTAGCCTGATATTAATTATCATTATTATCATCATGCTTTCACAAAAACCTGACTTTAAGGCGTGTTTGGGGATTCTATGAAAGTTAGTGCTTTCATTCTTATATGATTTTTCCCCTACATGATAATAAGAGGTTTGTGTAGTGAACAGAGACATCATGTACATGTATGATTTTATCTGTAGGAATCTGTCAAACTCCTTCTAAAATGGCTTTCTTTCAGGTTTGCTTAGGTTTGCTTAGGTGATCTCGTGTGTGTGTGTGTGTGTGTGTGTGTATGTGTGTAGTGCTAGTAGGCATTGTGAAGAAGGCTCTGACAAACATCAGGCTTGTCCCAGTTTCTGTTCTTGGAGATCTCTGGGGCTCTGCAGCCCTTTGCTGCAGAGACAGGTCACACTCATCCCATTTTCAAACACGCCCCAAAGACTCATGGTAGGGTGAAATAGTCTCCTTGTTTGATCTTAATGCACCTCCTCCCCAGTTTTAAAATATAAAACCCCATGCCCTGGAAACCTCTTTAGTACCACAACATCCAAGAAGATTCATTGCTCTTCTACCTAGACTTCTATTTTAAAATTTCAAGTGAACTCACAGGTCTAGGCACAAATGCTCAGCTGTCACAAATCAGTCCTAGGGAAGCCTCAGCATGCTCCTGGTGGTGTTACGGCCCTTGTGCCCTCCCTAGAAGAAGACTGTTGGATTATATGAGCGGTGAACCCAGGCAGTTCAAAGCAGTCTATGGGCTTGCACACGGCAGCAATGGGAAACTCTTCAGTGAAATGTAGACCTTCAGTCCGGACTCCAGACCTCAGACACCCTGACTGAGAAAGCCTAGGTGATGCAAAGGAACCTTTGGGCAGCCCTGCTCCTAGGTCCTTCTAATTCTACACTCCCAGCTTTCACACCTCCCTCTTTGTGCTCAGTGGCTTGATCTTTGTCCCAGAGCATTAGAATCTCATTAGGAACATGTCAGTGCTAATGAGCAATTTGAATTCAGCTTAGATACAAAGTTTGTTGTGTTTCATGGAGAAAGGATTAATTTGTTGTGCTATTTACCCTGGGGCAAGAGCTGCCTTCTTTACTTTCAACTGTTTCCCCCTTCTCTCAGCAAGCAGTCCCCAAAGGGCAGAGGGCAAGGCTCTATATAGCTGCACAAACAAAGCTCCACTGTCCTCCTGTTTGCTAACATCCAATATTTGGGGGTGATTTCTTTTGTTAGACCCCATCTCTATCTCCTTTTCACTCACTGTCCCTAAGTTCTTTGTTTGATGTGAATGACCTTAGAATCCTGTCACTCACTGCCTTCCTTGCACTGACTGGAGCCCACATCTGTGGTAGAACTTTCTCAGACGCTGTGACTCAACACCAACAGTTTGCTTGACAGAAGCAAGTAAATATTTAAAATTGGTCATAATACTCAGTGTCCAAGTGGAGAACAAATGGCTGCCTTGTACAAGGCAGAGTCATATTTATCATTTGCTAAGTGACAACATGTTCATCTTCATGGTGCTTCTATTGTCGTTGGTATCATGGAAAGTGTTTATTCACAAGCTCCTGCTTCTAGCAACAGTTTCCCAGGAACCCAGGATGATGATGTAAATACAGGACCTTATCTTAGACTATTATGTTAGTAACACGTCCCCTAGTGATGAAAGGGCCCACAGAGTTGTGGGAGTTTTCTTTTAAAAGTTTTTAATTACATTCGTACTTATTTATTGTGTGTGAAGGAGGACATGTGTGCATGTCATAGCACATGTATGAAAGTCAGAGAAGGAGGTCCTATCGTGTAAGTTCCTGGAAATGGACTTAGATTTTCGCACTTGGTGGCTGGCATGTTTACCCACAGAGCCATCATGACTCCTATATCTCTTTTATTCCAATCTCCAGATTTACATGAATATTTTCCTCTGCTTTTATGTATAATTACATAGACTAAGTATAATGTTGTCAATAGGGTGGGTTTGTGTGCGTGTGTGCATGTATGCTTTTAGATCTTTTAAATGCTTTTTATTAATTTAGACCTTCTTTTTAGGGTTTTTTATTTAGAATTGTATACAGTTTATTTTGATCATTTTCACCCCCTTCTCCCAACTTCCTCAAACTCTTCCTTGCCCCCTATTGAGTTCAGTTTGTGCTGACCTTCTACTCCTGGGGATGGAGCCTTTCTAAGCTTGTGATTGATATGCTAGGTGCCACTCCATTGAAGAAATCTGGCTTTCCCTTGCATTAATCAATTGCCAATAGCACCTAAGCTAGTAGTGGGACTGATGTCCCCTTCCTCTCTTCCGTGATGGCATCCTGTCTGGCTTGAACTTACACAGATATTACTCATGCTATCATAGTCTCTGTGAGTTCATATATGCATCTACCATTTTTGTGTCTGGAAAACACTGTTTTCTTGAATTTATCCACCCCCTTTCTCTGTCCTTTAAATGCTGATGTCTTTGGAGAATCTGTGAACCTTCCTTTTCCTTCAAAAACAGATGTGCTTCCCAAGCCATCTGAGTTATTTTCACATTCAGTGATAGTTCCCCAATGTTTCTTCAAGTTCAACTGCTCTACCGCGTTTCAAGCTTCACTGGCTGATATGTTAGCACACGTGGTTACTGAACATATGAAATATGGCTAGTATAAATTGTGATGTGCTCTAAGGATAAATTACACATCATATTTCTAGGATGTTATGAAAGGATAATGTGACAAGGTTCAACAACTTGCGGTTGCTGGTGAAGTTGAAGTGTGATTTAGGGCACATGGAGATTCGCTGTGATCAGATCGACTTTTAGTGCTCCTTTTCACTTTTTAAATAAAAGTGTCTACTACAGAATTTCAAATGAGAAAGATCTGTGGCTGATGTTTGTGGGTTGCTTTTATCTCTGCTAAGCAGCTCTCAGTAATTCCACTTGTGTATTTTACATCCATTTCAAACTCAGTGTGATTGTTTGGACTAATGTCTTTACTCCACAGAATTGCTCCTCCGTTGGTGCTTAAGACCACACCAAGGTAAATGCTGGTCTTCACCAAACACACAAGTTATCTGTTTTTTTAAACCTATTTTGTCCCATTAGTTGACTACCAGGTTCCTTCTCCCCCTCTTCCTCTCCCTCCCTCTCCCCCTCTCTTACTTTCACCCCTCCTTTTCTCATTCCTTCCTTCCTACCTCTTTATTTCTTATTCTCCTTCTATTTAAAAAGTGTTTTTACGTTAGCGCACAATAGAATGGATTATTACAATATTTCCATATATGTGTTTACTTATGTTTTGCTTTCATTCATTACCCCTACCCACCCTCAACTCTGGCACCAGCCCACCCTCGTGTTGATCCCCTTCATCACTTCAAGTAATCACCCTGTCTTAGGGTTAGTGTTCTGTTGCTGTGATAAGACACTGTGAGCAAGGCAACTTATAGAAGAGAGAATTTATTTGTGACTTACAGTTTCAGAGGGTTAGAGTCTGTGGCCATCATGACAGGAAGCATGGCAGCAGGCAAGCAGGCATGGTGCCAGAGCAGTAGCTGAGAGCTTACACCTTGATCCATAAGCATGAGGCAGAGACATTTACTCAGGAAGGCCTGGGCTTTTGAAACCTCAAAGCCCACCCCCAGTGACGCACCCACTCTAGCAAGGCCACAGCTCGTAATCCTTCCCAAATCATTCCACTAATTGTGGACCAAGCATTAAAATACATGCTCCTATGGGGGACCATTATCAAACCACCACCCACCACCTTGGTTTTCAGGTCACAACTATTTCATTACCTTCCTTTTTTCTTTCACCCATTTTAGGAGTTTTATCTTTGATTTCATGGTTCCCTTGCTAGTTTCATAAAAGACAGATACACATGAGAGAGAGAGTTTTAATTTACATTGTGCATATGAGATAAGAACTTGTGGACACATACCATGCAAATGCACACACAGCATACAGGTTTAAAATTAGATTCCGTGTGTGTGACAAATCTTATGGGTCTTGTTCTAAGTCAGCCTTACTTCATTTAACAAAATAATTCCTTGTTCCATCCAGTTTCCTGAGAATACCATGATTTTATTTTTTTCTGACTGCTGAATGAAATACCATTGTATGGTCTACATTTTATTTACTCATTCATCATTAGACGGACATTGAGGTTAATGCATTTTCTTAGCAAATGTGGATACTATATCCATGAGCATTGACATGTAAGTGTCTCTGGAATGGTGACTCATAATCCTTTAGGTCTCTACTGAGGATTGGCATAAGTAGATCATATGGTATTATAGTTTTGTTTTTGTGAGCACCTCCACAGTGGTTTTCATAGTGGCCATACCAATTTAACGTTCCCACAGGAGTGAGTGAAGGGTTTTCTTCACAAATCACCTGAACTTGCTCTTGTTTGCTACCTTGATAATAGTCTTTCTGATTACCATAAGATGTAATGTCAAGGTGGTTTTAACTTTAGGCATATGACTAGTGACTGAGGATGTTGAACACATTTCAATTTTTTATTAGCCATTGGTATTTCTTTTTCAAGAAAACTGTCTTTTTAATTAGTTGCTATATTATTTATTAAATGGTTTGTTTTCTTTTCTCTTTCTGGTATTTAAAAAAATTCTTTGCATATTCTAAATATTAATGCCTTGTCTGCACTATAGTTAGCAAGCTTTTGTTTGCTCCCACATTACAGGCTGTATTGTTGCTTTGCTGATTTTTCTTTCCATTTTCTCTTCCATCCTTTCTTTGTTGTTGTTGTTGCTGTGCAAAATCTTTTAAATTTTGTGTAACTTAGTTTGAATATTTTGTGTGTGTTTGTGTTGGACCAGATGTGTGCATCTAGTTTCATCTTCCTACATTTGAATAACCAGGTTGAGCAGAACTATCTGTTGAAGAAGTAAGGACAGAAATCACATGATCACTAAAATCCATGAAGAAAAAGCCTGTGGCAGAGTTCACTACCTCTTCATAACAAAAACCTTGAAATATTTAGAAATAGAAGAAGAATATTTCAACATAATACACATGACAGACTTATAGCCAACATTATAGTAAATATGATGAAAACAAATTTTCTGAAATAATAATGAGATTTTTTTTCAGAATAATGGTGAAAGTCTTAGCTAGAGAAACTGGACAGAGAAACAATAAAAGTTACACAAACAAGAAAAAAGCAACCCTAAAAGTATCCCTGTTAGCAAATGGCTTGAGTCTCTCCTGAAACATCCCTGCAGACTCTGGCAGAGAACTTATAGACCTGATAAAAACTTTCAGTACTGCATATAAGATAACGAACTTCCTAAGGAAGAAATCAAGAAAAAAATCTCTTTCACAATAACTATAAAAAAATACCTAAAAATATATCTAACCAAAAAAGTGAAGGACCCCTGCAGTGAAAACGTTAAGACACTGACAAAAGACAATGAAGAGGAAAATGTCTCCCATTCCCACAGACTCAACATAACCTCCATTACATTTTCAAGATATTTTTATGGAACTAGAAAAAGATACTATAATTAATTTAGAAACACACTCGCACACATTTGAAAAAGTCATAACAATCCTAAGCAGAGTGAGAAAAAAAAAGGAGGAATCAACTCCTGATCTCAAATTAGACCAGGTTGGCCTCAATGTCTCAGCAATTACCTCACCTTCTGTATACCTGGGACTTTTCAAGTCTGACCTGCTTATAGAGGTTCGTTTCTTTTTTTTTTTTAAGGGGAAGGTGAATTTACTTTTTGTTTTTTTGTTTTTTTATTTCAGACACTTTTATTGTTATTAAAAAAATTTTCCACCTCCTCTCCTCCTCCCAATTCCCTCC
>LOJH01036123.1:0-15590 GCA_001685095.1 Ellobius talpinus | reverse complement strand
ATGGAGGGGGGAGGTCCTTGGACTTCCCACAGGGCAGGGAACCCTGACTGCTCTAAGTACTGGAGAGGGAGGGGGAGAAGGAGGGGGAGGGAAATGGGTGGAAGGGAGGAGGTGGAAATTTTTAATAAAAAAATTAAAAAAGAACCAAAGTGATTTAAAAACAGAAAAGTCCAACATGAATCCTTATATGGTTTGTGTAAGGTAGTCAGGATGAACAATGTAAGTATGTTTTTGCTAAATTTTATAAGTTTTTTTGTATAATCACTATAAAAGAGTATATAGCTAGAAAAGATTATCCAGGAATCACTGATTATTTTCTGATGAGGACGGCATCAAGATTGCTTGTTTATTTATTTTTTTTAATTTGTCATTATTTCCAGCTTCAAATAATTATGCTACTGGAAAATAATTCAATTCACTTGAACAGATGTCAGAGTATCTTCCCAAAGGGGACCATAGAAAATTTAAAAACAAAACAAAAACCTAGTATATACAAATTCTTTTCTGCTGTGAATCGTGTCCCCCTGAGAGTCTAGCAGTGTGTGTGCAGATCTGCGTGTGAATAAAGAGAAGCTGAGCTGAAGTCAAATCAGCAATTACTGAGGCTGGTAGAAAAGGACACATTTCTGCCTACTGAGCAAGTCAGAAAGCTATACACCTAAAGATCACTAAAAGTAATGGAGTGCAGTGTCATCTCCAGGGGGAGAGGTACAGTTGTACCAGTCTCTCTACAGGGGATACACATAAAGTAAGCATAAAAATTTTTATGTGTGGCAGATTTTTAAACCTAATTGTTAGTAAACCAGGACTCCATGAAAAATCTCTAAGGGACAATGAACTTCTACAGTATTAAGAGCATTGTAAAATAAAATCTAGCATGTGTATAGAATATATTTGAGGGAAATTGATGAAATTTCTATTGAAATTGTGAAACTGCTATTATCACACAATATTCAACTTGGCATAAAAACATATTAGATGCACAGTATAAAACCAGAGCTTAGAATAAAAAAAATTCCAATCAAACTCTAAACTGATGTCAGGATCAATGCATTTCTTCATTCTGTTAGTTGATAAAAATGAAAATAAGTATATGTGTGTCTTTATTGATTAATAAAAGCAAGATCTCATTTAGATGAACAGGATTAAGATCAATTTTTTTGTTGTTTTTTCTTTTGTTTTTCGAGACAGGTTTTCTCTGTAGCTTTGGAGTTTCGAGCCTGCCCTAAAACTAGCTCTTGTAGCCCAGGCTGGCCTCAAACTCATAGAGATCTGTCTGCCTCTTCCTCCCAAGTGCTGGGATTAAAGACATATGCTACCACCGCCCAGCAAGATCAATTTTTTAATACATTGGGAAATAGTTAAGTTCTACAGACAACATAATTTCCTACCTCATAAATCAGCAAAGATATTCTAGACTTTTGAAGTCTATGAGTCTTGATGGAAAATTATCACTCTCAAAAAGAGAAACATGATGATGCCTCTCATTTCAACAATTTTCATTAAGAATTTGAAAATTAGAAGTTGATATCACATAAAGAAAAATGTATTGTATCCACCAACAGAAACAAAGGGGTCTCAGTGATAAATTTTCAAAAAAATTATTATATAGTAAGTATACATCACTTAACAGAGCAACGATTCACTGGAATGGAAACATTGTTCATTAATTTAAATGTTAAATAAATCCAGAAAGTGAGACTTTCTAGAAACCGGTATTACATGTGCTTTAATATCAAAAGTACACAGGCAATTTTAGAATTCATAGTGATCTTTTTTATGGATTATAAACCAGATGATTCTGTGTGGTTGAGAACTGAAGTTCGGTTTCCTGTTAAGTATACAATATCAGCACCAGGGCACTTTTGAAATGCAGGTTGACCAGTTGACACTAAAATAGCAACAAATTTTAGTGACATTGGTTTTGTAGAAAACTCCTGGCTAAAGTGTTCAAAGCTGAAATATAAAACTTAATGACTCTAAACATTATCAAGTAATAAGTGTGACAGAAAAGAGTAAACTAAGTCGAAGTTGAGTGGCAGTGGATTGGTTAGCAAGGGTAAAGACAGAAAAATAAGTAAGTTGATCCAATGTCAAAACACACACTATATTGTATGCAAACCAAGGAAGTTAATTAAGACTGATATTTTTCCAAGATACATACATTATCACAGGCATCTGATAGAATTTGGCTTCACTTGAGTTAGTTCAAATTTGAGATATTATAAAGCATCTTATTAATTGTTTCTCTTTGCATGTGTGTGTCTGTGTTTTGTGTGTGTGTTTGTATGTGTGTCTGTATGTCTATATATATATGACTTTATATGTGAATGCTGTCATGAACATACCACAGAACATTGATGAATGTCAGAGGTCAACTTTTGAGAGTTGACTTTCCTTCCATCATAGGATCCTTGGATTACACTCACGTCATCAGGCATGCAAAGCAAGAAATTGTAGCCACTGAGCCATATAACTGAATGCAAATCTGAGTTTTATCAAAGAATTTGGCTGTTTAACTTCTACCACATATTTATTAGTTTTAAAAATTTTTGTGTTGGCATAAAAGCAAATTGGGTGCAAGGGTCAGCGTTGACTACTAAAAAGTGCAAAACTGATCACAAAGGAAGGAAATGTAAAAATAAATTTGAATGGAATGAACATTCCAAACACATGCAACTACTTTTTTTCATGATAATAGTTGATACATATTTAGTTTAACTTCTATGTTTGAAATGTTGTTTGGTTGTCTTTTAGCCAAATAAATGACTATTAACTGTTTAGTATGTGCCCATAACTCAATGAAAATGTCTGACCCTTCGTATACATACCTAAATGACTCAGGACAAAGATTATGCTGATCTTGCTTATTTTGTAGCTTCTTTAATTAGGTAATAAGAGAAAAATCATAGAAAACTCTTCGGATTTGCTCATTGCCTTTTGCATTTATACAATTGTACCCAGTCCTTTATTCTGTAGCTACTCATTGAATGTTTGTGTTCATAAGTGAACTCCCATCTGAGGTCCTATGATCTTGCACTCCCATGTGATGTAAGCCGTTATTAGTGACAATCTTGAAATAACAGAGCAACATATAAATATGCAGTCATAGAAGCAGAAGCACTTGGTACAGACAATTTGTGTGCTGAAGCTTATGCAGAATTCAGAAGTTAACATGAAGTTCTCAAATAACTCTAGTGTCTAAAATAACCTTAAGACTTATAGTTAGTATGAGATTTAAAGGAAATTATGATTATGACATTTGGCCATAGCATATCCATAATTTTCCCTGCTCTCTTACAATATCTAGTTTCAGTTTAAACCAGTAATCAAAAAAATCATTTTGGTTCAGTTTAGTGATGCACGTCTTTAATTCTAGTGCTTTGGAGGTTAGAGGCAGGCAGATTTTAGTAAGTTTAAGGCCAGGCTGATCAACCAGATGTACACATAGAACCTATGTCAAAAACAAACAAATGAAAAGTGAAATCACTTAGAACTAAAGGGATGATTCTATGGTAGAGACTACTTAATGATTTTCTAGAGTATCCTGGTTTAGTTTCCAGCATCCTTATGAGGTGCCTGAGGATCATCTACAACTCTACATCTGGGATCTGATGACTTCTCTGGCCTCTGTGGTACCCACATAACATTCACTCATTAACACATAAATAAAAAGTATAATGAATAACTTTCAAAAATGTTTACTGTGCCACATAACACTATAACTAGCATTTCATTCCCAAATGGCCATTCTAAATGAACCCCTTCTTTCCTTTCTGTAATGTTTTCTGGAAAGGTTGCATATAATGGTTCATATGATGACATGTATAACATCATGATTATTTAAAGATATGTACGTGTCCTAGAATATCATGTGTTATTATAAGCAGAATACCATGTGTTACTAAAAGCAAAAATTAAAAGAAACATTCCACAGCATTTTGATTGTGATGGAGTAAGACTCACATCAGGAGCTGGGCAGTGGTGATACACACCTTTAATGCCAGCCCTTGGGAGGCAGAAGCAGGCAGATCTCTGTGAGTTCAAGATCACCCTGGTCTGCAAGAGCTAATTCTAAGACAGGCTCCAAAGCTACAGAAAAACCCCATCTCAGAAAACAAAACAAAACAAAAATAATTACATCAAACACAGAAGATTATTCAGAGACTATTTTCATATGTTATAAAGATTAGTGTAAACTCCTCAGAGAGAATAAAGTATGAATTTGTATAGCAGAAGAGTAAGAAGAAGAAGGAAGACGGCTGAGGTTGGAAAAGACAAGGAGGGCAGAAGGGGAGAAAGAAGCAAGCAGGGAAAAGTACGGGGATGGGCAGGAGGAGCAGGAGTGAAGAAACAGGAGGAGGGAAGAAGGTGGCAAGAGGAGGGAGGAGGAAAAAAAGAAGAGAAGGCAGAGGTACCAGCAGAAAGCTGCCTGGGATTCATTTTTCACAATCTTCTAGCTCTTCATTGTAATAAGTTCCAAAATTGATTGCAAAACTCATCCTTGCAGTAATAAGGCAAAGGCTATATCCTTATCATTTTAAAGATCAAGAACCGATGATTTGCTGATGCATTTGCTAAGAGAGACAAAAGAAGAGAGCAGCTTTGGGCATCAACCAAAAGGGAAGAGCGGGTGTGCAGCCTGATCGTAACAAGAAGTAAGAGAACATCCTGTGAGGCCTCCTGATTTGGGATTCTGCTTGGTTTGTTTTCGGCACCTGGACATTTTAAGCCAATGAAATGTTGCAATGAATTTCAACTTATAAATCAGAACAGACTGACATGTTATGCTCAGTAGCAGTGAAGAAGTTCCATCTCCTGAGCCTCCATTTCTTAATCCCCAAAGTGGGTTTGCTATTTGACAAAAGCAGCTAAATGACTTTAAAATTCTTCATAAGAACAAACTCTCCTAAAGTGTTGTGAAATATTCTTAAAGGAGCACATGGCCCAGCTTCTAGGACACATTGCCTCATCAGGGATTCCTGTCATTGAAACCTAACTGGACAACTAAAGAACAAAGTCATCTATGGACTTCACCATCTTGTTAAAGATCCCTTGGTTTTGTATTACTTTAATGAGTTAAGATAAGATCTACAGTGGGCCAAGATACCAAAGGCACACGGTAGGAACAGCCATGGCTTCTCAATCACAACTACAGAATGGATGAGTAATTGAAACCATTTTGAAGGCCAGAATTGCCTTTAACTTCTTTTAGCCTAACATATTTTAAATTTTAAATCACTCCCCATTTTAAGCACCTGTTATTATCTATTTTCTCCACTGTACCTTACATCTTACCTTGAAATGGAAACGTAATCCTATGGCTAGAATACATTTCTTAAAATGAGTTTTAGTTCTTAAGTGGTTAAGTTGTACGTCTGGGATCTAACGGAACAGTATCAGTCATCTTATGTCAAGAAAAAAATACTGTCTAATCTTTGACAGGAATGAATTACTTCATATGGGACAGCTACATTTGGCCTGATACTTGTTGTCAGTTTTCAGTGGGAGACGAGGAACTAAGAAATAGATTTCATCAAATTCTGAGATGGGAGGAAATGAAATCTTAGCAAAGAAAACAAGTTATGCCTCTGAAATGAATTGTACAAGTAGGAAGATATATCAGGTGAAAAGTGAATGTTAAAATCATTTGCCAACATATGACATAAAATATTTTGGACAGATATTTAAGGACAGGGAAAAAGGTTCACTATTACCACTTTATAAAATATTCATTTATCTAAGAAAACTAAATAATATCCAGATTTGGGGATTGCTTTTAAACATTCTCTGGGTTTAATAGTATATTTTCCTTCTGTCTTCTAGTTCTTTCCAGGAGCTGACCGTTTTCTACACAATGAACAACAACAACAACAAAAATACAAGCTTATTACAAACCTTAATACTTTTAGCCTGAATAACTAAAGAAACTTCTTGACAGCTGTTTACGTGAATCACTTCAGATTTAAATTAAGAGATGAGACCACTTATGCTGCTCACATTGATGAAGAATGAAACATCATATTCGTCAAAAGATGGGTCAGGGATTAGGGATTGAAGATGGACCTTTTCAACTCTAAGTCACGTTTTGCTGTCTGTTTGTGGTGGATTTGTTGTGACAGAAATCATTTCTATCTGAGAACTGTTCTGTTGTGTCCTAGGTGTCAAAGACATGGCAGTCTTCATATAGTTCCTCTTGGACATATGTCCAAATCACACAAAATCCATACTGATCAGTACCTAGTGAACTTATCCTCTTAGGGCAAAGTGAAACTTCCTTACCACTGCCAACCTAGACCAGAAAAAAGCCATAATGAAAAGGTCCAGATCTCGGTCTTATCCAGGGATGACACTTTAGAAATGAACACTCTGCTCTGTTCAGGGTACATACAGTATCTGATGCTATAAAGTCCGAAGACCCCCAAGTGTAGGTGCCAAAGTATAAATAAGTGTCAAATCTTAGTACGCTTACACAGAGAATTATGAGTTTGAATGAGTGGTAAATATGTACATTTGAGTCCTATGTCATAGAAACAGAAAACACAAAGAACAATTTTTAAATGTTTCTATTATTTCAGAATAATACAATATATTTTGATCGTATCCCTCCCTTTTCCCCAAATCCTCGCAGATCCTCTCCACCTTCCTACTCAGTCAACTTCATATTCTTTCTCTGTCTTAAGAAGCCATAGAGTCTACTCTGCATTGGCTAGCCACTCCCGAACATGGGGCCTGCCCTCTCATGTAGTCGATAACCCAGTATTACATCATTGAGGACAACTGATTTTCTCTCTGCCCGAAGCTATCAACTGCAACGAGTTTCCTGGGTACAAATGGGACTTTGAGCTCATTTCCTTTTCTCTATCCATAGATCCCATTTGTCTTGGGCTTGTTCAGGTCTTATACATGCTGTCCCAGTCTCTGTGAATCCTTCTATTCATCATCCCTATTGTATATCAAAAATGCTGCTTCTACCCCCTCTGGCTCTTCCAATTTTGACACCATCTCTTCCACACAGATCCTTGAGACTATACTTGGAAGTTTAATATAGACATCCCATTTACAACTCAGTGCTCCAAAGATGCTCACTCTGTAAATATCATTCCGTAGTGGGTCTCTGTGTTAATTGCCATCTACCAGAAAAACTTTTTAACTTATGATGCTTGAACAGTGTACTGATAGGTGGGAGAAAAAAACAAAGAAAAATCAGGAATTGTTTTATTGCTATGTTCATTTAACAAAATATTAGTAGAATGTTTTCCTTAAGGAAATGGACAATATGTTCCACTCAGTATACACGATAAAGGAAAATGTATCCTTGCTATGAAATAAGACCACATAGGCATCCCAACATGATTTCTATTGCCCTGTCTTAGTTCTTATTCTCTCCCAAAGTACATAACATCTTTGCTCCAATATTATTGTTTCCTTTGGCTATACGGCTATAATTTATTTTGTGAATCATTATGCACTGTCTAATTTTAGCGCTAAAAACTTATTCATTTGTAACAACAGAAATAAAGATCTGGGATATGTACATTTGAAAATGAGATTTATTACCTTGAGACTCTGACAACCTCTGGCCAAAGTTTATTAAGGTTTGTGTATTTATTCTAAATCATCTCAGTTCATATTTGTCTGTAGACAGAGGTACCAAAAGGCATGAAAATTAAATCAAGGCACCAAACCTCAAGGAATATGCTACACAGAGACATAAAAATAAGTTGATGTAGGGATAAAATAGCTCTGCTTCAGTGATAGTATTTTATTGCTATCACTTAATTATATTACAGATTAATGCTGGCTGTTTAACTCTTTGGATTTTCAATCCCCTCAAATACAAAATGTGACACTAATAACAGATTTTTACAGCCACTTCGTAATATGTTCTATGTTCCAGCAAAGGTAGTCTGAAAATTACCTTTCTTACGTTTTTTTCTCATTGGCAACTATGCCACAAAACTGGAAGCCAGGCCTGGGAATGCACTTCAGGTGACACCAGCTTTGCGCTAAGAAACTCCGGGATGCGGTACAGGATCCATCTCCCTTTGTTCCAAGGTCACAGTCAAACTGTCAATTTCATTCCATAATGCCAGATTTATTCATTCTGAGCAAATACCTTTGAGAAGGAGCATGGGTTTAATCCCTCACTTTATACAGATAAGAAATGAAATCATGGGGACTCTAGTGATTTATGAAGTAGCAGGTAAAAGTTAGAAGAGGCGGGGAAAGGAGTTTGATCTCTTGTCTTCTCTTTCAAAGCTGTTTCAGAGACTTCCCTCTTGTTCCTGAACACTCTTTGGATAGTGACTAGAATGGATATGGGGGAGTCTAAATTCTCTGAAGGGGAAAGTAAAAAAGACAAAGGAACTCTTTCTTATGAAGCCCTTGACCACTGGTGCTCAGTTCTCATAGTATTAAGTGTATGGGCACACTGCTTAGTGGCAGAAATGTCACCGCCAGAGCGTTAAAGAGGTTAATCAATACTGGGCCTCAATCAAAATCTTGCCATTATATTTCCAAACACTGGAGTCCTTGAGGAGACTTTTACATATTCACTGAAATGCTTCTGGAGCATAGGGGTCGGGCTCTTTAGATTGTTCAAGTGTTGCCAGCCATCAGCAGGTCCCCATAGAGTATAAACAAGGAACAGAGCTCCTGTCCTCCTGTTTGATACTTGTTTTCCCAGTAGAGGGCTGGAGTTGCTGCCTGAAATGTCAGAATAAAACAAGACTTGCCTATTTTTAGCCTTGGTTCTTACAGTTTCCTTTCTCTTTAATCATATATCAAGATTTTAAACTAGCCACCTCTGTGAGACTCTTGAGAACGGAAGTCAATAAATATGGGAGACACTTTAAGCCAAGTAATGGCAATATATAAGAACAAAGGTGTTTGATTTTAGAAACAGGCAATTTTGCTGTCATTCTTGGGGGGTGCATTTGACTAACCTAACCATTGTGAGCTAGCATATTTTTGGACATAGAAGTGAATACTACCAGTTCCATAAGGAAATAAATCAAAATGACAAAGATGTAAGCACTGTAATGAGGTCTTCATCCCCAGCAACAATCTTGTTTTCTCCATTCCATCAGGGACCATAGGACACATCGAGAAAGGGATTATTATCCATTTATAGTTAGTTGCAAAAAAAATTTGGGGCTATAGCTGGTAAAAAATTTGTATTGTTTTAACTTTACTTAGATGTATAAAGATGAAGACAATCAGGAAAAGTTATCTCAAAACTAAATGTTTGTAACTAAATCATACTGCTATCTCTTGTGTGGATAGGAGATTATTTGTAAAAATTGAATAAGAGGTGAGAGATTGAGGGAACAGTAAGTATTAGGTATTGACCTAATCATCTTGAAAGCTTTTATCAATGTCTACTATGTGCTCAGATTTACTCTGCCAAGAAAATGACTATAGAATCTGAAATGGGAAAACAGAGAAGAAACAAATAAAGCTGTACATTAGGTAGTGGTAACTCCTATATTTGTTATGTAGGTTAAAGATAAATAGAATGATAGAACTGATCTTCACTCAAAGACAATTTTCATGGAATCCTTGATAGTTAACATTAAGGAAAGGAACAAGCGAAGTCAGAGTGAGTCATGTAGTTTAAATCTGGTTAAATTGTTCCAAACAAAAGAAACAGATATTGAAGTGAGAGCAACATCAATATAGTTCAAAAGGAAGATGGACACTCAAAGGCTTGTGAATAATGAGGAAGGAAGAAGAAAATGGAAAAACTCTGGGCCAGAGGTAGGAGAGGACCTGAGAATATGACTGTAGGGGTCACTCACAGTGTTTGGGAGTTTATTCTTGTAACAATAAAGGTTTTACATTGCTTAAGAGTTTTGAACACCATTCTTGCTGAGATTTACTTTCCTCTAAGGTAACTCTGGCTTCTCCATGAGACCAGATAGGTGGGTTTCAAGTTGGAAATCAGAAAAACAAAACTAGCTTGAACCTGTAAATCTGGCTTAGGCAATGGTTGATGGTGTTTCCAACTAGCAAACAGCAATGAAGACAGTTGGATGAGGCTGAATTCTAAATATACTTAAAAGTAAAGGAGTCAAATTTGGTAATGACTTGAATTCAAGATGTCAAAAGAAGAAAGGAAGAACGTGGTAATGCATTTAGTGCAGGAAATGATCGCATGAAGATGCCATTTACCAAGTGAGAAGGGGTGATCTGACATGAATTTGGGGATCAAATGAAATGATAGAGTTCAAGTTTACCATGATTTCAATTTGAGATTTTTTAAATGACAGTGTGTGATTAAGATCTCAGTAAAGGGTCAAAGTGGTAACCAGAGTTAGTAGAGTTTTAAAAACATTTTTGATTGCCTCCAATCTAAAATATAGCTTTTGTAATACAAGAAGGTGCCATACAAGCTTCCAAACAGGGTAGTAACCAGCATTTCTATGCAAATGTAAAGCTTATAAACCACATTAACAATCAGCATAGCATGGTATCCCTAAGGATGTGGTAGGGACACACATACCTTGCCAGTAACCAGCAGTTCTCTAATTGGACTTTACACATACTTAACAAGAGGGAAACCATTCCTGGTAATGAAAACAATTGGGTATCCAAATACCCAGGTGTAGTAAAGTCATGGATCTTGAGGCAGAACCTACAATAAGCACTTTATTAAATAAGCATCATCCAAAACAACAACCTAAATATTTATCACTATACCCACAGATAACTGTAATCTCATGTCTAATAAAAGAAACTTGTCTTTGCAACAGATGGAGATCACTACAGAAAACCACAACTAATCAAAATGCAGAGTTGTGGAGCCCATTCCATCTACAATACCCTTCTGCAGCTAAATCTCATGGATCATTGAGGAAGTGGGGGGTGGAATAGAAAAATCGTGAGAGTCAAAAGATCAGGGAGTTTGCTCTGGTAAAGTGTCTCATAGCAAAGTCAGAAGGTCCACCCATAGTCTCACCAACATGACTGCTTCAACCTTACCTGAACAAGGACAAAACCAAATGCCAAAGTGACTGCGGAAAAACTATGAGGCTTCAACCCTACACAAAGAACTATATACAGGCAACTAAGGAATGCTGAGAGTGGAAGAAATAGTCTTTTTCAGAGAAGAGTAGGCAGATTGGTTAACTAAGACCAAATGGTTAGCCCTGAAAACATACATGCTAGTAATAAATATATTCTTAAATATAAACTTCCCAAACTGGGTAATATTACCTTAGAAGTAAGTAGCATGGAAGACTGAATGAATAAAGTTATTTTATTAATAATAAGTTCCTAAACTAAAGTGATGTGGGATTCCCCTTTGTATGCTATGAATACGATCGGATAATTAATAAAGAAAAGTGGCTTGGCCTGATAAGGCAAAAGAATAGAGGTAGGCAGGGAAGCTATACTGAATGCTGTGAATATGATCAGTTAATTAATAAAGAAAACTGGCTTTGCCTGATAAGGCAAAAGAATAGAGGTAGGCAGGGAAACTAAACTGAATGATGGGAGAAAGAAGGACGGAGTCAGAGAGAAGTCCCACCGGATATAGACATCAGAACTTTAGCCGGTAAGCCTCAGCCACATGGCAATACAGATTACTAAAAATTGGTTAAATTAATATGCAATAGTTAGTCAATAAGAAGCTAGAGCTAATGGGCCAAGCAGTGATTTAAATAATACAGTTTGTGTGTGATTATCTTTGTTCCGGGTAGCCAGAATGAACAAGCGGCCTCCTTACTACATTAAAGGTTATATTTTAGATCCCTTTAGGCCTAGTTGTTTCTTGCAATCTATTAAAAATATGTCATTATATCCTATTTCAGATGTACTTATAATATGCTGTAGTCTTACAGGTTGGAAACTGTTTTCTGTGGTTCATCAAACTTCAAACAATGAGTTATAACACCATTATCTGGACGTTACAAAAAAACTGGTTAGAACATTTTTCATTTAGTCTTCTGTACACAAATAGTACAATGTCTTTTGTTCATTGTTCTTAACTCCCCTTCAATTGTGTGATGTTATTCCATCCATTCTCATACGATTGCTTATTAGATAGTACACTGCCTTTCCACTGAAATACTGATTAATTTGTGGGAGTATTTATTGGCATTGATAAATCAATGCACAGAAAAAAGTCACTAAAGCTGTGTTTCTTGGAGCAGATTGTACATAATATTTAATCTTAAATTCAAATGTGGAATATACCTGGTTAAACAGATTTCTATATTTTGGGAATGCAGGGAAGATTTAGGAAATGGATGAGCTTTATGACTGCAAAAAAAGAGGATATGGTTGCATGTGTTATTGTTCCCTCTTCTTTAATTGCTATTCTGATCTTTTTAAGCATAGGATTTCATAAGCCCTGAATTTAGAAGAATAAGACTATTCCAAAGCTAAAATGCAAAGGAATTTATCAATTACTTATGAAAAATGAACTAATTATTACTTGGGAAAATAAAAGTGATGAATATGTTCAGGAGCATTTTCAAAGGAAAAACACTAAATAACTCATTTTATATTTTCATGTATGATGGATACCAGATTACCATACACTAAAGATTCAGTTACAAAAAGAGGTTAATCCAAAACCAGGGCTTTAAGATAGGAGTTGAGCTATTCTTTTAGTCCTAGATCATTTGATATCAAGGTCAGGTCTCCATAAGACAGGATCTGGAAATAGGGTCATTGAAATAAAATTTTCAATTTTCCTTTGGAGTTTAACAGATATCCAGATTTAGTCTCCTGAATCTGAAACTCAACATGAAGAAACCAGAACTTTTAATTCCAAAAAGCTTCTAGGTTATTATTATAATATGACAGGGTCCATTCCATTGCCTTTTAGTTTTTTAGTAGAATGAATAATATGTGTAAGAGCTGGAAAACTAACTGTAAACTGACTAGGTTAATAATATGTAATTATGTGTGTGGCAAATTGAGACTCTTAGCTTGTAATACACATCAGATGTATATGTTGTGATGTATTACCAAGACCATTCTCCAGAGCTTGAATATTGAGATATGACCAGGTAAAAGAAGCCACATGGGTTATTAGAAACAAATGAATGTTAGTGAGATCACTCTACAAATAAGATATATATTCTTTACCAGTTCATCATAAAAAGTATGTAGATGTTGACTAAAAGGTTGATTCTGGTCCCGTCAGTCTGGAATAGGCTGAGATCTTGCCTTTCTTTCAAACCCCTAGTTACTGTGGAAGCAGTTGCTCCAAAGACACACAGAATGAACAGGAAAGATTTAATTTGCAGCTCCAGCTTTGCATTTGCTCCGATACTTTATTTTTAATAACTACAACATTAAAAGCTTGGATTTAGTTAGCAAACTTCCCTAGAGAAATCCAGAGTACTGTAGGCACAATATGTTAATATTTTATTCATTGCCTGGTGCTATTGCATGATGGCTGACCAACTGTCTTGCTTTGTCCTTAACTGGTTTAAAAAGTAGAAATGGGATAGCCCCAGGCGAACCAGGGGGAAACTGGCTATGTTCCAAGGAAGTGTGCTTTCCTTTAATATAGAAGAAACTGATTCTAACATTGAATGTGCCCTAACCATTAGTTGCTAGTGTTATACCTACAGGTTGGGAAGAGTGTGACTGGGATGTGTACAAAAGTCAATTGCCCATCACCCAAATGATCACTCGCAAGTTTGAAGCTCACCAACTGTTAAAAGCCCAGTTTGAGAGCTAGGAATTGGCTCTAGGAGTTGGAATTAGATGATTTTTTTTTCCTGTGCTGTTTAAAGAACTGCACTCTGACACTGAGCCAATCTTCAGCATTCACTTTTGGAGCAATGAGTCTCCACTTGTAATTCACATTGACCTGACATTACCAGTATATAACAGATTGTTCATGACTGTGTAATGTGCCTCCTTCATCCACCAGAGCATAGGGATCATAAGCATGTACCACAAGTTTTTATGACATGAATCTAAATAACACCTATAGACCAACATTTCTTCTGATTTCCTAAGCCAGGCATATTCTAAAGTGTAAGCATGACCTCGACACAATAATTTTAAACTTTGGTTTTGTTAGTTTTACTTTTCCTTGCAATCATATTTTTTAAATCCCCGCTTTGTATACCTATACGTATCTCTTTAAATATGTAAAATATTTTCTTTGTTCATATGACATTTAATGGTTTTGTAATTCATGTTTGAAAACCTGTTGACTATAATCTGAGGATCAAACAAATACATATAAGTATAATCATAAGATCTCCCACTTTTCCATGTATATATCTAGCCCTAAAAATAAGAGATTTTTAAGTATCAAACCTCATACTTACACATCCTTGTGTACCTTAAAAGATAATATGGTTTACTGCTGAAAGAGTGTGTCTGATTAGAATCCATCCTATTCCTTAGTCTCAAACCCCACAGGATCCTGGTCCATTGACTTTGTCCAAATTCTACAAGTCACCCTAACAGCAAGGTGATAAATGAGTGTGTGCCTGTATGAAGCTTAAAATATTGGATATAGAATTAGTTCAAGGCATTTCTACATTGTTTTATGACATTTAGAATATTTTTTAATATTCAAAATCTCATCTCTGTAAGCTTTAAAGAATTTCTGAAGAATTTCAGCCATGCAGAATAAACTTCAAATCCCACTCAAAAAGTAAGTTTTAAGTGACCCCTGTAGAGTCTCTCTCTCTCTTTCTGTCTCTCTTTCTCTCTCTCTCTCTCTCACACACACACACAGACACACATGCAGACACATTGTCATATTAATCTATAATATTAGTCTGTACTCCACTTGTTTTCTTTTATCCTAATTATATATATTTCATTACAATTAATTTTATATGTTGGAAATATTTTAAAAGTGCAATTTAAATCACTATTTCTCAAATTATTCATCAGAGAACATTTTCTACTCACCACTTCAGTCATTTTATAATACATAAAAGTATTATTTGATCCTCTTGAAAAGGAAATTTTGCTCCATTTATGCAAGCTAAAATATCAAAAATATCCCAAAACAGACTTTCAAATGAATTTTCTATTTTAAATAAAGATAATATAAATTAAATTGCTTGGTATGACCAATTTAAAAAATTTATTTAATCATCATCACTTTACAGTGAAATATTTCCATGACAATAATTTTTCATTTATACTAAAGTGCATCTCTAGGAAATGAGTATCTTGTCTCAACAGCAGCAAAGCTAGTAACAGTACTTAAATGCCATGGTTAATGTCTGTTTGATGAGATCTAGATGATCTAAGAGACAGGCCTCTGGGCACACCTGTGAGGGATCATCTGCTTAGGTTATCCTCTGGGCATGCCTGTGAGGGATTATCTTTACTAGATTAATTGAGGTCAGAAGACTGTTTCACTGTAGGTGGCACCATTCTCTGGGCTCAAATCATGAGCTGTAGAAAAAGGGAATGATGATCACAGGTGTTCATTGATTTCTTCCTTGATGTAGATCTAGCATGGTCATCTTCTTCGATTCTTACTGGCTTGGCTTTCCCATCTTGATGGATGGTACCTTGAATGCCAAACCAAAACAATCCATTCTTCCTTCCTATAGCTGCTTTTGCCAGGGTACTTCATCAGAATAGCAGGA
>LOJH01036122.1:0-15590 GCA_001685095.1 Ellobius talpinus | reverse complement strand
ATAGTGACATCAAGAAGTGGGGCCAGGACTGAGTTTAAGTCATTTGGCTCCAAATTAAATATTCTGTATCATCACTATGACCTTCATTGTTATTTCTTAACCCCCATTTTAAGTGTCACCATTGGGCCAGTGAGGTGGCTTACTGGGTCAAAGGCCTACTGCACAAGCTTGATGGCCTGCCTTCTTGATTCCTGGAACCTAGCTGGAGGGAGAAAATTCACGCCTCACATCTGCCCACATACACTCTCTCTCTCTCTCTCACACACACACACACACACGCAAAAACTTTTAAAGCTACTATTCTAGTGTCCTAACTTTGTTTCTGTTGCTTTAATAAAACATTGGCTATAAGCAACTCAGAGAGGAAAGAATTTGTTTCATCTTACCGTTTAGGGTCCATCATGAAGGGAAAGCATGGTAAGTTCATCAGGAACTGAGCAGAGGAGAGCAGTTAAGTGGCTCGTCCCCCATGGCTAGCTCAACTTGATTTTTCCTACAGTCCAGGTCCACCTTCCCAATGGTAGCACTGCCCACAGTAACTGGGCCTGCCCACGTCAGTCATTAATGAAGAAATGCTCCACAGACTTTGCCCACAGGGCCAGTCTGATAGAAACATTTTCTCAACTGAGGTTCCTGCTCCCAAAATGACTCTGGTTTATGTAAAGTTGACGAAAACTAACCCGGACACCTAGTCATAGCAACAGTCATGTAAAGGTTAGTTTCTTGGGGTGGGAAGATGGCTTTGTGGTTAAGACAGGGTACCATTTGTAGAGGACCTGAGTTTGGTTCCCAGTATCCAGATCAGCAGGCTCACAATACACAGACATACAGGTATAAACATAGTTAAAAATAACAAATAGAAAACTTAGGGGCTGGAGAGACGGCTCAGAAGTTTAGAGCACTTTGTTGCTCTTGCAGAGGACCTAGGTTCAGTTTCCAGCACACACATGAGAGCTCACAACCCATAACTCCAGTTCCAGTAGGTCTGATACCCTCTTCTGGCCTTCATGAGCACCAAGCACATAGTTACATGCAGGAAAAACACTCACATGTATAAAATAATCAATCTAAAGAAAAATAATCAATCTAAAGAAAATCTTTTAAAATTATTTCCATGTGCATTTTATAAGCAGCTGATTAAGTGGCTAACAGTCATGGCAAAGGCATGCAGCTCTCATGGCACCGCCACCCCGACAGACTCCAGCTGACATGTGTGAACGGAGAAGATCTCCACCTTCCTAATCTACAGCAGCGTTTGTTCCGCAAGGCCGTCAGTCTTTTACAACACAGGACGAAAATGACAGGACCTCAATGATAGTTCACAGGAAAACAATGTGAAGTCAGTCATTCAGAAAGAGGTTCTGCAGTTCAAGAATGTGCCACTTAAAAGTCGATACAGCGTCCTTTCCGTTCCCAGTCTCCGTATCGCGTAGGCTCTGGGCCCCTGGGCCCACCTTTTTCTTTGGTGACTGGATTCACATCATCTGGGAACTCTAAGGAAGACAGGAGAGATGAACATGGCAGTCAGCAGAGATGGAAGAAAACAATGTGGTCAGCTTTGCGGACAGGACTGCACAAGCTGGTTGGGAGTGCCTGGCTTATCCAGTCTTTAAAAGAGTCAGATACATGGTTCTTCCCCTTCTACCTCCGGAAGCCGAGATATACATTTTTCATATCCAATCAACTTCACCACTAGCACTAATGACTTCCAATTCTTGGAGCACTTTCAGGTCTAGAAACTACTAGAATATAGTTTCATATGTGGTGCTGAACCCAACAGGAGGGAAATAGTAAAAACAGGGTGCAGCTTCACTGAACTTGGAAGGCTTAGAAACAAGTTCAATGTCTCCATTTTCTTTCCAGTAAGACATATGTGGTGTGTGCCTATCGGAGGTTGTGGTCATACTTACCTTACAGCACTGACTGAACAAGGCGATGTATGTATAGCGTCTATCATAGACACAGGTATGTATAGGTGACTGGTTTTACTTGTGAGCACTACTGCTCCTTAACAGAGGCTTTAGCTTCAGCAGATGGTTTTATGGGTGTTAAGTGTAATCATCGACTTAACACTGTGTGTTCATGGGTTGGGGATAGCGCTCAGTAACAGAATGCTTGCTTTAGCACGAGTGAAGTCCAGTCTCCAGTAACAAACACATGCACGCATGCATGCACACACACACACACATGCACACACTACATTTTCCTCATAGGAGTCCTCACTTTGAGTCAAGCCAAATTCTGATGATTTTAATTTTTAATTAATCAGTCAGTTTGATGTTAGGTATCACTAATACTGCCTGGGTTGGAGTTAAATGCTAAGGGTCAGATGATCCTTCTGTTATAACCTGATATTGGGCTTTCAATTCTCAGCATTCTATACACCTTTATTCACTCAGTCCACATAATAGCTCTGTGAGTCAGGAAACAACACTGCCCCCATGTTACAGGTGTATAAAGTCATTCAGTGTCACACAGCAAGATGGAGCCTGAACTGAAACCCACAGGCTGCTCTGCCTTGTGTACAGAAAGAACAGACGAGGAACCAGCTGTCAGAAAGAGCCTCTGATCTTCAATGGTGTATTTTTGGAAAACTCAAAGATCATTGCCCCAAATTTTGCAGCCCCTCTGCAGACTAACCAAAGAAGGTACAGAATTCACCTTGAGACTTTCCAAATATTTCTTCAGTTTTTATCTTTGCTGTGCTGTGCCTAACTCTCCCCTACCCTGGTCATCATTCTGTTTCCTGGGGGAAATTCTGGGCTACCCCCCACAGCCTACAATGGAAGCTCCTCTTTGCCCTCCATTCCTGAGATTCTCTGGGTGTGACAGTCAGCGGGGAATGCTGAGACAAAACACTTAGACTGTGTGGCTCATGCAATAAAAGTCTTAGTGGGGTGGGGGAGCTTGGCTGGGTTGGAGTGAGGCCCTCTTCCTGAACGACGGACTGTCCCTTCTTTCTGAACTGTCACTTGGAAAAGAGGGAGGCAGTGAGAGTTCCAGGTTCTCTCTCATTAGGGGACTAGTCCCACCATGAGGTCCTCACCCATATGATCCTAACCCAATTATCTCCAAATGCCCTCATATTTGGGGTCAGGGCTTGGACAGTACTGGCAAAAAAGAATGTGCTGAGCTCGTTTGAGTGGTGTGATTGTAGTCCCAGCCATTCAGGAAATAAAGGCAGGAGAAATTTTTGAGTTCAGCAGTTCCGGGTTGGTCTAGAACACAAGACCCTTACTATACACACACACACACACACACACACACACACACACACACAGAGACTCTTACTACACACACAAATTGAGACCCTTAACACATACACACATTCATGCACATACATGCACACAAAACATCATACACACATGTATGTGCACACACATACACACACAATTGTATGCGCACATTGAGATGCCCCTTCTCACTGCTGATCACATAGATGGATATCAGATTATGGTGTCATCTCCCACCACCCCATCCTCCATCCTATCAACATCCACACCAAGGACCATCACATGCGGAGACAAAGCAAGTCCCTAACCCTCCTTATAAGGAGGCTCATCTCACTTGGACTCCAAATGGACTTCCCTGTCCTCTGAAAGCTTCTTCTCTTCTCACTCTTGAGCTCTCTCCTCTTTGACCACAGCCTCCTGTTTTCCCTTCTCTCTTCTTTGCACTTGTCTGATTTTTGCGTTTGTTATACCCTGGAAGTTCCCTGATTCTTCCTCCTCCTATTACCCCCGCCTTACACACTCAGTGGCTCACTCTGAGCACTCCCGTGATCTGCTGTGCCATCTGTGTTCTGCCTCTTACATTTCCAGCTGCACATGCGCGGGCGCTAAAGCATCTTCCTAAAACAGATCTCTTCCACAGTAGATGGAGCGAAGGATGCCAGCCTACAGAGTCTGCCATTTATATAAAACCCTATAAAAAGTGAAACTACAGGGATTGAGAATGAATCAATGGTTGTAGGCAGAGGTGGGGATAGAGCTGATTTAAAAATAAGCAAAAGATAGCTCTGTAGGGAATAAGAACTTACGCTTAATGTTGTTTACATGATGCAAACATTTGTGAAAACTCACAGATTTTTTATTTAAATCACACTTTAATAGAGCTGGCCAGACACTCTCCAGCCAAATATATTTCGAAAAATTTAAGCATACGTGATGGCACAAGCCTTTTACCCCAGCTCTTGGGAGGCAGAGTAAGGAGTGAGTTGGAGGCTAGCCTGGTCTACAAAGGGAATTTCAGGCCACCTAGCTAGGGCTGCAGAGTGAGATCTCTCCCCCCCCAAAAAAAACAAAACAAAAACCAAACCAAGACAAATAAACATCTCGCCACAACATCTTTCCTTATTCACTTCCTGAGATAGGACCTCATATCGCCCAGGTTGCCTGCCTTCAACTTCTGACCCTCCTTCCGTCTGGCTCCTTAGTGCTGGGATTACGGGCATGCACTACCATGTCAGATTTATGAGCGTAGAATGAGGCCAGGGTTCCATGCCTGTTAAACTGGCACTCTTCCAATGAGTTACCCCCTTTCCTTCACTGACCACTCCCAGATTTAAAACTTGTTTTAATGACATTGATTGCTGGTGTGCATGTGCATATGTGTGTTGTGTATGAGCTGTGATTGTGAGTGTTGAGGTGAGATGAACCGGTCTCCTTTTACAGCCGAGTTTGGGACTGAACTCTAACTGATAAGATTTGGAAGCCATGCTGAAGCCCAGATGCCAGCATTTCACTTTTAGCATTTCTGCCTCCAGAACTGTACTGCAAGCCAAAATGAACCTCTTTCCTGCTTAGGATTTTCCCATATTCCTGTAAGCAGCCTCACGTGACAGTTAATCTCAACTGTCACGTGGATCAGACAGAAAGTGACCCAGGAGACCTATCTGGGTGTTTCTATGAGAGAGCTTCCAGAGAGATCCACCCTGAACATTCACCCCATACCATGCCTGAGATCCTGAAAACCAGAAAGTGAGCTGAGCACCAGCATTTGCCTCTGCCACCTGCCAACAGACACAATGTAGCTGTCATCTCATGCTCCTGCCACGATGTCTGCCTGTCATGATGGGGCTGCACCCCTCTCAAGCTGTGAGCCACCACAGGCTGTCCTCTCCTTTAGCTGCTTCTGTCAGGGATTGTATCAGTGCAATAAGAAAAAGCAACCCATACATCCCTTTTCCATGTTCCTGCCGGGAATCCCAATAAACTCACTGACTCACCGATTTGATAGAACCGTTCCTTTGGCCTACTGGTGCCCTATCTGGGATGAGTTGACCTTTTAAATGTCTCCCCATGAAAAGTCATCCAACACAATCAAAATTAAGAACAGGCCTGGAGAACCAGAATTTGGTTCCTGGTGTCAATGCAGGAGACTCCCAGATGTTGTAACTCCAGCTCCAGGGAACGCAGTGGTTCCGACTACATGCACAGATCCACACACAAAAAGACATACACATACAGATATGCATAATTAAAGTCATACAATTAAAGAAGGAAGAAAAACAATGATAAATTATGTTTAGTCTATTACACCCTGAAAGACAGGCAAAGTATTGGCTCAGGAGCCCAAGACCAAATTCTCAACACAAAGGAGGTTTATTTGCCCCAGAGGGACAAAGGCCAGGGAATAAGAGACAAAGACAGGAGATAGAGGACCAAGGAAAGGGCAAAGGGAACCAGGGAAAGAGGACAGGGGTATTTGTCCTGGAGGGATAAAGATCTGCCTCTGGACAGAGAGGAGACAGACATGACACATAGGAAAATAGTCGTTTATAAAGGCACAAGGAAAACCCTGTGTTAGAATGAGATGTTTAATTTTAACTGGCATGTTAATTAGGTGAGTCAAAGGGGTTTTGATCGCTGGAGTTCATACTTTGATATCTGGATCCTGGTAGTCAGCCTCAGGAGGAGGAAGTGGCCAAATAAGTGAATGTGGACCTCGGGGGTTTGCTTCAGGAAGGTAATCCAATGGTTTTTAGCAAGACGGAGGGAATGGGGGAGAAGGGGAAGGACTGCCAGAGCTGCATGTTGGAGTGGGCTATGTTCCTTCAGATGCCACTTTGTGCCCAGTGGACAGATGACAGGGAACAATGAAGAAAGGTTATTAGAGCTAAGAGAATGAGCGATGTCTTCTCTTCAGTATGCAGTCCTGTGTTCTGCCGTTTTCTAAGCCTGGCATCTTCACTGCACCTTGATGCCTTGGCTTTATCTGTATATCAATGATGAGCTACGGCAGTGGATTTTCTTAACAGCAGAATGTTATCAACAAATGCAGGTTTGTTATTTGGATGACAGAAAGTACTAACTTATATGTTTTATCTTTTGGATAATGAAAGTTTAGTAAAAAACAAATCAATAAAATAGAACAATCAAAGAAAACCCCCAAATAACTAAATAAGTACTAAAACTTAGAAACCCTTTCTTTGAGACCATCTGTGTTGCTCAGGCTAGCCTCATATTCCTGATTCTCTGGTGTCAGTTTACAAAGTGCTGGTATTCCAGACACGTGCCAAGATTTCTAGCTTTAGAAACACCTTTTTGGTGAGGGTTGCACGTGTGTGTATGCTTATGTGTATGCTTGTATGTGTGGCCTTGTGTGTGTGCATCCATGCACTTTTGTGTGGTGTGCATCCATGTACTTCTGTGTGTGTAAGGTCAGAGACTGACTTCAGGTGTTTCCCTTGATTGCTCTCCACCTTATATACTGAAGTAAGGCCTCTTATTTTAGCCCAGAGACTGTTAATTCAGATTGTGTAGGGAGCTGACTCACCCCAGGGACTCCTCGTGTCTTCTCGGTGCTGGAAATACACTGGGCTGCCATGGCTGTCAGCCCAAGAGTGCTGGAATCTAATCTCTGGCTGACCCTCACGCAAGTACTTATACACTTGGCATCTCACCAACCTGAAACCTTTCAAGAAGCACCACACTCACAGACAGTCCATACGGAATTTTAACTCACTGACATAGCCTTTAGAAGTGTTAACAGCAAGCAAGAGCACATCTCAGTTCGAGCTAGCATTTCTCTGCTGTGTAAGCACAGACAGTGGTGACTCCACTCACTCTTCAGCGGCTCCCTCTCCAGGTGCGAATCCTCTGGAGCATCAAAACGACCCACTGGCAACTTTGACTTCTTAAGAGGCTGCTTCACAGGTTCAGATTTTCCCTCTTGATAACTCACTTTCCTCAAAGAGTGACTCAGAAGGGAGGATCCTAACGGAGGAAAAAATATTTTACTTAAAAAAAACAACTAATTTTGCCTACTTGTGTTTTGACCACTTATCATAGTTCAAAAAGGACAAATGGCATACAGTGAAAATTCTTTCCTCCACACCTCAATTCTACACAGCTATTTCCCTTCTGTAGAGATAGAAAACCAGTGTTACAAGCTTTAAAGAGCTAGAAAGTAAGGAGACAGGTAAGTATACGGGGTAGCTTAGTAACCTCAGACTCATCTGGTTTGGAATATGCACAAATATGCACACTGTCTTCTAATAGTGCACTTGGCAGCTTAATTTCCTTACCATACATACTATGCACACACACTTCTCTCCAAGAGATGCACCTAGCAACATAAGCCCCTCTCTGAAGCTTGGGATATTTCTCCTTCATCAACAAGTAAGGTAAACTGAGCCCTAAAGGTGATTTTTTTTAAAAAAGGAAAATCTTCTATTTACTGTCTTATGTCTATTTTGGCAAGCGTATGATTGAAGCCAGAAGCATAATAAGGAACATATACAGAAAATGATTATACTACCTAGTATACCAATCAAAATGAGAACCACCCCAGCTCCTTAGTAACTACCCCCTCTTCCCTGTACACCCACTAACGAGGCCCTAGCTGGCCCTTCTTCATTGTGACCTGCGGCTCTCTTGCAGTAGAAGAATTCAAAGTTTCATTTGCGGCTTTGCAATCTGTGGCTTTAATTTCAATTCCTTGGATAAGGAAGCAGTTGGGTTGCCCCAACCCTGACAGGAGAATCAATAAATAGCACCTTCCTTTAGGAGTTTACCATGCTGGGGCATGGGAAACACTCCAGAGGGTATAGTACTCTATGCTAGTGTTCCTGGTATTGTCCAAGCAGCCATAAGAATGGACAATGTATCGTGCATGGGTTAAAGATACCAGCTCACATTTCTGTATGGAGTGATCTTGAAGTATGAGTAGTTGAAAAAAAACAATGGATACAAAATGCATCTAAACATTTCAATGGGAAAATGGGTTCATTAATGTTCCCTTTGCTTTATACTTTACATACGTACATGTCATGTGTATATATATAATTTCTGGTATCAAACATGACATAATCGTTGAGAAACAGTGGGATGCTGAATAAACACTAAAGAATTAAAGTTATCACCTAAGGGTTTGGAGCTAGCCTTTCATTATCTATAATATTCATTGTATAGATCAAGATTTTAACAACCAAACAGGTATCAAGTATTTGAAGGGAAAAACTGGAAAGTTTATTAATAAAAAAATTCGGGCTACGTGTTAAGACAGCAGTGATTCTGTCTTCAGTTTCCATAATTTCTCAGGGATGTCATCAATTAAAGTTACATTCTGCATCTTTGGGATGCTAATTGAGGAAAATACTGAGAAATAATGCAACAGTTTTGAAAACGTTAGTTTCTACAGAAAGCACGCAGGTATCTCTTCTAACAGGTCTTGAATTCGTGTGCTTTTCGTTATGTGTACTCATCTATCTGACTAATTTACGGAACATTTGGACCAGGCTGACCTTGAACTCAGGGATACTCCGGCCTCTGCGTTCTTAATGCTGGACTAAAGGTATGCACCACCTGCCCGGTACAAATTATTCTTGATGTAAGCAAACAATAAATTAATGACACTCATCCCCGAAGTGACTTTCTTTTCCATACTATCCCAGCTGCATTCCAGTGCAAGGCGCTCCTCGCAAACCACCCGCAAAGCCTGGGTCCCTCCGCTAAGCACACGGAAAAGGCTCGAAGCCTGAAGTCACAAGGCATCGCGGCCGGGTCTCCGCGCCGGCGCATTTGCATGTCAGAAACCGGCTTCCCCCGAGGATCCCGGAGTCTCGGGACCCCGGGCGGACCGCCTTACTTGTTGCTCTCCAGACGGAGGTCACCAGAGACCCCATAAGGCCTGTCGAGACCATACTGCCTTCTCCCGCAGCGCCTGCGCACTCACAGCCAGGTGGGCGGGGCCACCGCGGAGCTCCACCGGGGACCCGCGCACTCTGCGCAGGCGTCAGCGACAGCAGACTTGGGCGGAGTTTCGCTTTGTCCGCCCGCCCGCCCGGGCCGGTTCAGGCCTCCCAGAACGGCCTCTTGTAATTCTGCATAGCCACGCCCCCAACCTCTATCGGACTCTGTCCCTGGCAGTTGCTCCTAGCCGTTCCCATGGACTCAAAAGACAAAACCGAAAGCCTGCACGGAAGTTACACGATCTAGAGTTCACACCACCCTACTGTGTAGTGTGCTTGCCTATCTAGAGGAGGAAGTTCAAAGTACAACAAGGAGACGGAAACATGAATCAACTTAATCTGATTACGTATTTTAGACATGCATTAATAACATATATATAGACTCACTAGATACAAGTAATTTTTAATTTTCATCACATACCACATAGGTGTGCCAAAGTATTGCTCCATAAATCTGTAGTTAAAATACATAAAGATTTAATTATACTGAACCTTCCCATATTTTGAAAATAAAATTTTAGTAAGTTCAGCATATTCAGTCATGTGAATTAATTATTGAGACTGTGCCGTGTCAGAGATCTTTAAAAAAATATTTTAAAATTTTGAGAGGCTGGAGAGACAGCTTCTGTTTCAGAGGACCTGCATTTAGTCCCAGCACCCACATGGCAACTCACAGGTTTGTAACTCCAGTTCCAGAGTGTCTGACACCCTCTTCTGGACTTTGTTGACAGTGGGCATGCACATGACATACATACATACATACATGCATGCATACATAATACATACATGCCAGCAAAACACTCATAAAAAACCTTAAATTTTTTGATGTAAAAACCTATATAAATGACAAATAATGAAAAGCCCCCTCCCCATTACTAGAAAACAAAACAAATCCATAGCTGTTTAGATGAATTACTGCACTAAATCCCTGTCTTGGAGTCAAAAGAATTGACCATCAAGAAGACCCAGCATAGCCAGTTTTCTTACCACAGCTGTTTGCTGTGGATCCACTAATACACCCGCAAAGGTATTAAGAACAAAGGCATATGTGTGCATTTAACTGTCTTTCCCCTCCAGGGCTAATTGGCTAGCACCACTACTTAGCAAGTCCAATGACTGACCTGACCTGTACTATAGTATTAAGCAGTCCAAAAGATTAAGGGAATCAATCCAACTATCATGAAGAAGGTAGCCATTTGCTTTTAAATAATTATGTTTGGACTGTTTTCCCTGAATTGTGTTTCCTTTCAGACATATCACTTCATTTGTGAAAGCCTCGTATGCGGACTTTAAACAGTATCCCATACAACATTGCTTATCAAAAGAACTTTCTACCTGTGAATGTAAATCCAATATCTGAAGGATCCACCAATCCTATCAAGTATTCTATCTTCCAGACTTTGGTCTTGTAGGATGATGGACAGTTCTACAGGTTTGGTTTTGAAGCCAGGTGATGAAATACTTTGGTATGCTGTCCCTAAAAGATATCATATACAGTTAACAGTCTTGAGTTCACTTGTGTTGACCGGAGTCCAGAGAGTAGAAGAAGGAGACCCCATTTACCTCTATATGCTGCCTATGTTTGGCTTCCCACTTGAGAAGACATTCTACCATAAACTGTCACTGCCTATTATTTCCCAGTGTACCAGTGTTGCGGAGTGTTGTCCACTAAGACAGCAGGTGATTACCTCAAGAGACAGTTACTCTACACAGCTGGGGCTGTTAGCTTTCCCTAGTTAGACTACCCTGAGATCCTAGCCACTCTCCCCCATGCCTCTTCCAGAAGCCTGTAATTCTGCCCCAGCTACACAAGGTCTTGGAAAATGTTAAGAGAATACAAAAATAGAATGAGAACTAGACAGAAGTCCATTAATGTAGTTATGGGAACATTGTCATCCATCCTGGTGTGGGGCTTTTCGGTATGTAGCTGTGTGGGGGTTACCCATGCTCCTGGTTCATCAGTCTTGACAGGAAAGATATCATTCCTTTGGTCTCTCATTGATGTGTGTGTGATGCCTGACCAGAATTTGTATTTTTAATAGTTTCTTATCAAGGAAGATGGCAGAAAACACTGTACTATATTTCCTTTTCCACTGGCTCGTACATGTTTACATATGTCATTTTCTGTCTTTTCAGCATAGTATTTGTGGTGTTTGAATGAGAATGCCCCTATGGGCTCCTATATGCAAATGTCTAGTGACAAGTTGGTTGATTGTTTTGGGAAGGATTAGGAGATTGTTGGAGGTTGTCACTGGGAGTGGTTTCAAACTTTGAGGTTTCAAAAGCCCAAGCCAGGCTCAGTGCCACTCTCTGCCTGTGGATCAGGCTGTAAAGAGAAATACAAAATGCATACAGTTTGAGAAGCAAAAGGGTACTGGGGAATGTCCTGTTGGAGCCAAGCCCTGTGCTCAAGGGGACACAAGTTTAAAGGACTGAGTCAAAATGGAATGAAGGGAACACCTTATTGTCTCAGGGCAAGACTCCACCCAGCTAAGTCTTCAACTGGTGAATAGTGTAAGCAAAGTTTAAGGAACAAAGAAAATCAACAATGGAAAGTTTATGCAAATATAATCCAAGGAGGGGCCAGGTTCCAGCAACAGAAAACAGATTTCGGCATCTAGGGCCACATGGTTCTGGTGTTAGTGTTCAGAAAGATACAGAAAAAGGGATACGGAATCTTCTTCCAGTTAACGAGGCCATGCTTGTGGCAGGGGAGTCCTTGCATGGAGGCCTGGAGAGACCAGTCATTTCATGAAGCAGTGAAGGTGAAGCCTGTATTGTCTTGGAGACCCCAATATGTTAGGAGATGCCAGAGCTGTGGGATACCTGTCAGGGAAAATTGTAGCATCAACCGGAGATAGTAGATATTGCAGTCAGCAAAGATGGAAGGGAGGAAGAGTCATCTAAGTCCTTTGCCATAGGACACAAAGATACAGGATCTGGAGTTTGTTCCGATGACGCTTCCTTATGTTTGTCCCCTTGCCTCCCTTGAAAGATATTAATGCATATTCTGTGCCACTGTGTGCTGGAGTATGTGATTTGCTTTTTGATTTTACATGGGGTTACAGTTGAGTCTCAAGAGACATGGACTTTGGAAAGAGTATTGAGACTCAAAGACCATGGGGACTTTTGAAGCTGGACTACAAACTATTGATGGCCAGGGGCCTGGATGTGGTGGTGTGGATATGAATGGCTCCCATAGGCTCATATATCTGAACGTCTAAGTCCCCAGCTGGTAGACTGTTTTGGAGAGGATTAAGAGGTGTCTTGTTGGACAGGTGTGTCAATGGGATGAGCTTTGAGGCTGCCAATCTAGATTCAGTGCAACCCTGAGGCCTGTGGGTCAGGATGTAAAGATCCCAGCTACTCCTCCACCATGCCTTTCTGCTTCCTGCCATCATGATCACAGATGAACTCTCTAAAACTGTAAAGCAAATCCCCAGATAAACGCTTCCTTTCCTAAGTGTTCATAGTGTCATAGTGTCTCTTCAAAGCAAAAGAACAACAACCAAGACTATTATATATAAAGTGATGGTTAGGGTCCTAATTTTATGAGATCCGATTTGTTGTTTTAGACTGATCATCAAACAAAGAAGGCCCATAGTGGATGCCAGAGATCCTGGGAGGAAGCACTTTAAATGCAAAAAAACCACAGTGGATGTGAAAGACAAAAGAGGGGCCACAAATCGGACATTATTTTTAGTGATATTGGGGTTGAACCCAGGGCTTCACATAAGCTTTTGAGATAGGATTTCAAAGACTTCAGGAAGGCCTGTCTGTCCTATCTCAGTCTCCCTGGCCACTAGGATTATAGGCATGTACAGTGTTTGGCTAATGTTTTATAATTGGTGCTATTATGAAACTTTTTATATGGTTGCTGAATCCTTGGTATTAATGGCCCCTTTTCAACTTTCTTAAATTATAAAAACAATTCAATGTTATTTCAATGTGACCAACATGAAAATATTAAATACAGTTTTGTTACTAAGCCTTGCAGAACCATTAGCACCTAAACCTGTGTACAAGTCTACATGCATTTCTTTAGAACAATGGTTCTCAACCTGTAGGTTGTGATCCCCACAGGCTACATATCAGATAATTTACATTCTGATTCATAACAGTAGCAACACTACAGTTATGAAGTAACAAAATAATTTTCTGATTGCGGGTCCCACAACATGAAGAACTGTATTAAACAGTCACAGCATTAAGGTTGAGAACCACTGCTCTAGAATTAAAAAATAATCTAACAGGATTTAGCATTAATATAAGGAAAAGGGAAACTGGTATATAATATGAAGAATTCTTATCAAGGTAATTTCAAATAAGCAAGTCTTGGCATTCTATCTATATGCACTGAATTATTTATTGGTTAGCTGTCAAATACATTATTTGTGCTTGGACTTTTCAGTTTGAGCCCAGACTGGGCTGAGCTCTGATGGACCACTCTTCTTTTGGGGGGCAAGCTCCCTGTCAACTGGGCACTGTGGTTCTCTTCTCATGGCACCTAATCTTGCAGGTTAACATGAGATAGTCTCAGGCAACGGCAGAGATGGTGGGGAGCGCTACAAATAGTCAAGATCTTTTAAGACTAGGCCCATAGGGAGAGATGGCTCAGCAATTAAGGGCACTACTGGCTGTTCTCCCAGAGAACCCACGTTTGATTCTTGGTTCCCCCGAAAAGTGATTCAGAACCATCTGTAACTCCAATTTCTGGGACTCAGACACCCTCTTCTGGCTTGTGCAGGCACCCAAGAGGTATGCATGCAGGCAAAACACCAATACACATAAAATATTTTTTTTAAAAAAAATAGAAAAGTAGGCCAATAATTGGTACATTGTCATACTCACAGAATGTTGTTTGAAAAGTCAAGGTCTCACATATCCCAGGCTGGCTTCCACCTATTACTAGGGATGATCATCACCTTCTGATCCTACTCCAGCTTCTAAAGGCTGAGATCAAACTGGCACATGCCACCACACCCATGTTAGGCAAGCACACTACCCACTGAGATACACCCCCAGTACCCTACTCACTTTTCCTATTCATACTAGAACCTAAGGACAACCTAGTTGTCCTGGGACAAGGTAGCCCCAAGACTTAGGAAACTGATTCTTGCTCTCCCTGAGAGCAGTTAGCAAGGCTCATTGGCGAGGTCACATTTACAAGGGAAAGATCAAAATTTGGGTTTTAGCCTGACGCCTTTAATCCCAGTGCTTGGGAGCCTGAGGCAGGTGGATCTCTATGAGTTTGAGGTCAGCCGGGACAAAAAGTGAGTTTTAGAACAGTCAGAATGTTACACAGAGAAACCCTGCCCCAAAACCTACCCCTGTACCACCAAAATAAAATTGTGTTTTGTGCTCAATCAGTATCATTCTGTCTTTTCTCAGAAGATGAGGTTTAAATAACTGTTTTAAATCAAAGAATTTGTCCAAGGTACTCCAGCTAAAGAGACGTCAGTTTATGCTAGGGCTCTGGACCAAGTTATGTTTTGAAACTTAAACATCTTCACTGGACCACACTACTCAGGAAGTCCCTATAAGTCATCACGGAGCTAAAGTGATACTTTGCAAGAAAAGCAGGGTTATTGTTAGAATTGCCCTTTCCTACTTTGAAAACTCAGAGGGTCAGGTACATCTGTTGTCCTTCATGACCCTAGCATTGGCACAAAACCTGGCTGTGGTCACCTGCTACTCCCACCAGATTGAATCTAGAGGGTGGAGTTGAAAGCCAGTCCAAACAGGCCCCCTGCAGCAAGTATACACAGCTTCCTTCACTCTTCTCAGGGTCAGAGTTCAGATGGGAGTGTGGACCTCACTTCCCTTTGGCTTGTCCAATCCTGTTCTCTAGTCTTTTCTTCAATTCTTTGAGGGACCTGCTACTCTTTCAATAAATTCTTTTATTTTGGGTTGAGTTACTTATAACCATTCACTGTTTGCAACCAAGAACTATTCTGGTACACATTGATAAGATTCATTCTGCGAGTCAACTGTACCATGTCAGATAATCATGGTCATGCTCTTTCAGAATGTCACTTTATGGAGGTAAATGATGATTTTCCTGATAAATCAGAAATTAAACATTAGATTTTAAACTACAATCACCGAAATAATTACACTTAAAATAGTTTTGAAATGACCAAAATCCAGTGAACTATGATCCTGAGAGCAAGTTTCCTTTAAATATGATTAATATGATTATGAATGAGGCCTTTGTCAAGACAGAAGGTATTTAAACTTAAGAAGATCCATATTTCAAACTGAAAACCAACCTATACAAACATGAAAAATATATTTCAAAGGCAAGAAACTTTTTAAAACTATCTTACCCTGTCTTGACAGGATGACAGTCCTGTTTTATCCATTTACGGATACTCTGTATCTCTGTCAGTGGTTG
>LOJH01036121.1:0-15590 GCA_001685095.1 Ellobius talpinus | reverse complement strand
GATAGATAGATAGATGATATGGAGATGATAGGTACAAATGCACCTTGTGTTATCAATGCTATTATGAACCTCTCAAAATTGCAAAATAACTTTTTAAAAACTGTTCTATTATGTTCATCTTTTGTAAGATAACCTTCAAGGGGGGATTTGGAATTATGAAAAAATTTTAAATAATTTGAGTAGATTTTATAAAAACATGTTCACTTTCTAATAGTGAGGAAATGGCTATCTATACTCATGAATAAGGTTAAACCAAAATATCTGAGGAAATACATGCTCTGAAATTTAATAGAGTTGAACTGATAGATCCAAGTATGTCACAACAAACTACAAATATTTATTTGAATATTTTTGATTAAAGGTGTCTATAACTGTAATCCTACAGCAAAACAAATACACATGGTTTATATTACTAAAAGTAAGATGACATAAAAGTTTTGCTTCACTCATGATGGTTATCATAATACAGTATAATAATTATAGTGCTTTTATAAGCATTCAAATTTAAAACCAATGAATTTAACTGAAGTAATAATATCATTGATGCTATGAGAATTAGAAGACACATTGGATTAACATTAATAAAAATGACTGTATATGAATTTTCAGTTACTTGAAAATATATGAACTGGAGATAACTTCTTCGTTTCCATTTACCATGAGTTTTATTAATGAGTAGTTTCTAGTAGTTTCAATAAATCCATCACCTCCTATGAAAAACAAGCTTGGAATTAATTTCTTTCCAAAGTTGGGGAAATCAGGGGTGATGCCTATGTGAGAGCACTATAGGAAAGGTCCATTAAGAACATTGCTCCATGAAGTCTACTAAAAGGCAGGGTTATTCAAAATTTTATCCACAATTCTGAAAACTCTACTAATTAAGACCAAATATCTTCTAGTGGTGTGAACATACTTCTAATCTTTCTTTTTTGTAGGAATTTTTTTTATTGAGCTCTACATTTTTCTCAGCCCCCCTTCCTGCCTCCTTCCTCCCCTTCAACTCTCTCCCAAGGTCCCCATGCTCACAATTTACCCAGATGTTACCTTTTTCTACTACCCATGTAGATTAGATCTATATATGTCTCTCCTTAGGTTTTCATTGCTGTCTAGGTTCTCTGGGATTGTGATTTGTTGGCTGGTTTTCTTTGCTTTAAGTTTAAAAACACTTATGAGTGAGTACATGTGATAGTTGTCTTTCTGGGTCTGGGTTACCTAACTCAAAATAGTGTTTTCTAGCTTCCATCCCTTTGCCTGCAAAATTTAAGATGCCATTATTTTTTTCTGCTGTGTAGCACTCCGTTGTGTAAATGTGCCATATCTTCCTTATCCATTCTTCAGTCGAAGGACATTTAGTCTTTTTCCAGGTTCTGGCTATGACAAACAAAGCTGATATTGACATAGTTGAGCACATGTCCTGTGAGAAAAGTACTGGAAATTCTGGTCTTACCATGTTTATTTTCACAATGCAGTTGCCAGGTCTATTATTTTAGTGTTGTCATTCAACATACTCTCCATATTAACAATGCTAAAGCCTTTCTATTACTCTGTACTTCACTTAGACTATTGCAGTAGCATCCAGCCTCTGCTCCTATGCACCAAATTGCCTGTCACTAGTATCTTAGATGCCTCAAACTGATTTTCTGGCATCAAAACATATATTGCCACATTTCTTTATTTTATCTTAAGATTTTATACATTAACACAATGTACCTTGTTCCTATATACCCTTCCCTTTCTTCTCCAACTCCTGAAATGTCCTGCCAATCCCCTTATTAAATTCATGTAATTTTATCTCCTCTCTCTCTCTCTCTCTCTCTCTCTCTCTCTCTCTCTGTAGACTACTGTGACAATTAGTCTTTTCCATATGTGTATGGGTTTAGGGCTGACTACTGAGAGATAGGGAACTTAGGAGGCAGCTTGTCTCTGAAATAATCTTACCCTCCCTCAGTCCTTATGACAGGTAACATCCTGCAAGTGTCTTATGCAGGCATCCAAGGTTGGTGAGAGTTCATGTGGGCAACATCTGTGTCATTTCTGGAAGATGCTATTTCATACCAATATCCTCAGTCTTCTGGCCCTTAAAATCCTTCTTTCCCCTCTTCTGTGAGGTTTTTTTTAATGTATGGATCATGTTATAGATATGTGTCCCATTTGGAAATAGGTATGCCACACAGTATTTATTCTTTGCACTTTTAGCCACAGAATCTTCAGAATAAATTTAACACCTTCCCTTTTTAACAAACTGTATTTTCTATCCCTTGACTTGAATGTTACTGTCTAATTATTTTTCTGTTGGCCTTTTCAACCAACCAAACTAAAATATATGCTTTGTCCTTCAATTTAATTTATATATAATACAATAACCATTTGTGTATAATTTTATTTCCTTATCCTTATCCTTCTATATTTATAATATTCTCTTTTAATATCACTTATATATTTAAAGTTCCAAACTATATGTTTTATGTAACTATGAAACTAAAAAAGAAAACAAACTTTGTGTTTGTGACATTATATTCTTGGTTTTCACAAACATATCTCACTTATCTAAGACTGTAAGTTTTAATTTAAAGTACTCTTTCTACACCTGCAATCCCAATATAAAACCAGATACATCACATATTTCTTCCTAATACATGTATCATAACCTGTAGCCTTGAGTCAAGTTACATATACAGCATGGAAACTTTAATCACACACAAAGCTGCTCTTCAATGTTGATATTATTCCTTCTTTGCATTGATATATTTAGGATTTAATTATGCATATTTAAAAAATAAGATTATAAAAAGTTATTATTTATAGTATAATGGTAGAAGTGTATATGTATTAAACCTTCCATATCTATTTCCTCTACAGCAATACATCATTCAAACAACCAGAAACCAATAATATTTAGTACTATATTCTGTGTCAAATATATACACACATATTTTTCTTTCCAATGTTATAGCTTGTTTTAGTGGTTTTGATTATAAAACCCTAGCTCCTAAAACTTATTTTGAAACTGAGTTATGATCCTATGTCTCTGTTGACAGGAATTTTCATGTCTACATTCTATAACATTTTGACTAACAACTGTTTATACTTACCTATGATCTATAACTAATTACAGATGATTTTAAATGCACACAAGGATTTTTGTCAGCAATCTGAAATATGTTACATAAGGTATTTGAAAACTGTAAAATCTGGGTGCCAGTCAGAAGTTCTGGAATCAGTCCAGTATGGGTGCCTATATCTCACTCAGGCATACAATGGAAAACTCAAATGCTCTAAATGAAATCATGTTTTACTCAGCACATATCTAATCCATGATCAGAGAAACTTTCTCCTGCAGGAGGTTGAAACAAATATGGAGGCCCATAGCTGGTTAAAGTTTGGAAGATCCAGAGATACTGAATTATTCAGTCCTAAAGGAAATGTCTCCATAAAATTCTTCTCCTCAAGGTTCATGGAACACTGTTGAAGAGGAGAAAGAAAAAAATTTAAGAGCCAGAGGGAATCTAGGTCAAGGAGACAAGACCTCATAAACACAAGAGGACCTACTCATATATACAAATTCACAGAAACTAAAGCAGTGCTCACAGGGCCTGTGGGGTCTACCCTAGACTGTATCCCAAGACTGAGAGGAGAGGTGGACAGAAGCCCCTATCCCTAACCCAGAAGCAGTCTCTAATTGATAACCACTTGTGAATGAAATTTGTTTTTCTCTAACAAAATCTCACTGGTCTCAAAAAACACTTTGGATCAGGCTCTATGCCTAGGAGTAGATGATCAACAGAGAATTAACTCAATGCAGCTTCTGTGGCTACTTTGTTTAATAAAGTTTTGTCAGAAATTTTATTGTAACTTTACAAGTCCTTTATTATAGAATATGGCTTAAGGTTTGTGTTTTTATGGGTTTCTGTGTGTACTAACATGTGTCTTTATCTCTATATTTGTTTTTTGTAGTTTTTCTTTTACTCTTGTCTTCTCCTTTTTGTCATATTCTAGTTAGTTTTTTGTCTTGTCTTATTGTATTATTATTCATTAGATGCCTGCTTGTTTTCTGAATGGCAAGAGAGGAAGATTGTGGATATGGATGGGAGGAGATATGGGGATCACAAGGGACATTGGGGAGTGGAAACCATAATTAGAATATAGTGTATGAAAAATATCTATTATCAATAAAAGAAAAAAGAAAATAAAAGCCAACACCACAGAGAACAGATCAGAATGGTGTCCCTTGTGCTGTTCAGAAAGTTCACACTTGCAATAGAATTAAGAGTAATGATCATGAAATGAAGACTAATGACAGGGTGAGACATGAATCAATGAAGATCTAAAATATGGCAGATGAATCCATTGCTCTATTTTTTTCTCGCAGACTCTTATAATAGAAATCATCTACTCTATTTAGACTGGTCTGTGCATTACCTGCTAAGTAAAGTGCAAGTTGTTACACTTTCCCTCATATTCCTGTAGTAAGCATTCCACCCTTCTGCAAAATGCAAATCTCCTTTCCTTCGTATCTACTCATCTACTTTGTATTTAACACTTAGAAGGGGAACTTTTACCTTGCTTATCTCCCAGAGTTATTCAAACCTCATTTTAAATTTTGAGTCACCCAGTAATCTCTCTTGTGAAAACAAAAGTGCTCTATAATACAAGCAATATTCAATATTTGCATACTGCTTTTTCTTTCATTACAATTATCTTTTCTTTCTTGTTACTCAGATACTTGAATAAACTATTTGAGAGCATGAACACTGTATAATAGTTCTGATATTTTATAAAGCTTACAGAAAAGCAGTTTATTCTGATGGAACAATTGAGATATTTGTCAGGAAAAAGTAGTATTCTCATGAATAAAATAAATCTCATTTTAAAAGTTAAAGGATATTTAATAATAAAGAAATCTCCTCAAAATAGTTTTAAACATCTGGTACAAAGTAAGTCCTCTGTTGCTGATAAGGGAATAAGTAGTTTAGAAACATTTTAGAAATATGGTAATGTTTGGAGCTAGCAGTGAAGAAGTTAAGGGCTACTTTGACACTATAAGAAATACTGGTGTATTGCTTTATCAGCAAGCCTGTAGACTCACGATATCCACTTAGTTACTATGTAACAAAGAGTTACAAAAATATGAGTCTAATAAAAGTATAATTAGTCGATACTATACCACAATGGCTGTTTTGTAGAAGCAATATTCTGGAATCCAGTGTAATATTGTCCATTTTGATAGTGTTCTAAATGATATTCACACTTATCAACTCCTGAAGAAAGTGAAAAAATTTAGAAGAATTCTAAAATTAACTGCTTACTGAAAATATGCCAAAAGTCACATGCTGTCTTCATTAAAGGTTTCTGAGTAAACATGGAGAAAATAGTTTTATTGATTAGGATGTAATGGCAGAGAAAAAATGGGAAAGGATCAATAAATTTATTGATTTTTTTTTCAGTTTGACCCTGCATACAATATCTTTGAATGCTTAAAAACACATTTGATGTCATAAGGCTGACTTATTAAGGATCAAAGTATATCACTGAATGAAAATTACAGTGACTAATAATCTCTAGCACAAGGGGTAAGTGATCAAACAGTATGGGAAATCAAATTACTACTTTCCTAGAATTTCAAAAGTACCATGTATTCTCTCATACCTAACATATATATAATCACCAAAAAAGGTACAAAGAGAAAAAAATTTTACAAAATAATTTGATACACAACAAATGCCAAATGATCGATGGCAACAATTGAGTTTGAAATTATTAATGTGAAAGTAATATGATTTCATAAAAAGACACAACACAAGAACTTACAGAGAGTTGTAGGTGTGGCATCACAGTACGAGGAAGACAGAAGATTCAAGGCAAAATACTTCTGATGTGAGTGAGTCAAGATTGGACTCCAGTTCACATAAGGAACATGGGTATTAAAGTTTAAGGAAATATAGCTATTGTAGGGAATTCTGGGTTCATGATAGTAGTCATTTAATTATAAGCTCAGATTATAAAAACATGAATTTTATTCATTTTAAAATTCAATAGTTTAGTGAAGAAGAATGGAATAGGCTAAATCAGTATTTCTCAACCTGTGTGTCACAACCCCTTTGGGAGTTGAAAGATCCTTTCTGAGGGGTCAGCTAAGACTTTGGGAAATCACAAATATGTACATTGCAAGTCAGAACAGTAGCAAAATTGCAGTTATGAAATAGCAGCAAAAGCAATTTTTTTGGGTGGGTCACCACATCAGGAACTGTATTATGTTTCAGCATTAAGAAGATTGAGAAACCACTGTGCTAAACCATATTGAGAGCCCATAACACATCGCTTCATGAAATTTCCCTCTCCTGTTCTAATAGACATAGAGTGGGAGGAAGGTCCTATTGACTCTACCATGGATGGGTTATTAAGAAACACAAATAGTGAATGAGAAGATGGCAAATGCAAGCAGGCTGGATAATATTGTCAGGGACATTCTAACCGGGGAGTGACCCCCTCAACCAAGAGCATCATTTGTGATAAAACAAAAGTAGAGGAGGAAAAATGGAGAAGAACATAATGAGGACAAGGAGCAGCAAGCACAAGAGCTCAAAAGATAGACCTACTACATTGCAGAGCAAGCAGTCCCACTTTCAGTAATCCCTAAAACCTGAGAGGAGTGAGTTCTATGTATTATATGAATATTGTGATTCTAGTGGTGACATCATGAATAATAAATACCAGGTCTTTATCATTGATTATTTGTAGGTACTAGCACATATTTTTATGCTACTGTCATACTGTCATTGTAGGTGACTGAAAGGAAAGTGCAATAACTGACATGAGGTCTTCCCTGTCCCAGCTTCTCTTCTGTCGTTTTTCCCCTCATCTATTCCACAGGGGCACACATAGGCATACCTATGCCTGTGTAAGAAAGAGCTGACTTTAGATCTTCCAGAGTGGTTAAAAGTGAATTAGCTCGTGGAAATACGGTTTATTTTTAAAAGGAAAAATAATCTTCAAAGATTAAATAGAGATAAACTGATGCTCCTTAAATCGTTAGAGCATTCAAATTGCTAATTCCACGAAAAAGACTCCTTCTACCACATTAAATTGTATCCAGCGACAGGGTCTATCCAAGGCCTGTCCACTTTTCTCAAAGCTATATTTTAGTCAATGAAACTATTACAAGAATAAGAAGTTCTGTTTTGTCATTCTACCGAAGATATATCTATCATCAGAAAAAGAATTTTTAATTATAATGTAGATAAAGACAAAAGCATCAGCTTTCATATTTTAAATATGTTGACAATGAATAAAAAATAAGTGAGAATCAGATAGGTTTTTAATGCTGCAGATAAGAGGCTACAGGATGGGAAATTTATTGCCCATCAGTACAGAAGAACAGTGATTAGGAAGAATAAGGAAAATCAGCCTGTCTATTGGTAAACTTACCATTCCAGTGATACATATGAATGAGTTAACCTCAATACATCTTGAACATTTTAAATTAGTTTGGAAAATTAATTTAAGGCACATATATTTCACTCTCTTACTAGCGGATCTTGTACTGCATGATTGATTTTTGTGATGAAGTTCTGAACTCAGGCATTGGAGTCCTGGAGAGTTATAAAATGTAGGTAGAGTGTTATTATCAATGTCTTTAAGACTGGTGCCCAAGGTATGGCCGAAAGTATAAGTGAATTCTTTGAAATAATTCAAAGTTTGATTTTAGAACAAGTGCTTTATTTATTAGCTTCCACTCTGAGGTCCTACTGGTTTCTACATATGTTCCATTGATGTGTAAACAACTTTCCAGAAATGAACTAAGCTTGGTTATTAAAATAGAAACGTAAAAAGTTAGATTTTCAAAACTTATCAATTAGGATATATCTATTGCTCTCATCAGAAAAAGTTATCCATTATTAATTACATAAATAAGCAATCATAATATGTTAGCTGAAAGTGAAGTTTATGTATGTAGATATAGAAAACTAAGATTGTTTGTCAATCACTATTGTTAACTACATTGATGTAATATTTACATAAGTATTGGTAAGGGAGCCCTTTTGTGTAGAATTTAAGTCAGAACTCATTATTTTTATTTGATAGTGTTATATGAACCTTAATTCAAGAGATGTTCCTTTGTTCTTTTTCATAGTAATTCTTACTGTTTTATGGTAGTTGTTATACATTGGCCATAGACTCTATCCCTTGGAGTCATAGTTTTCTGTTTATATTCTCTCTTTTAGGTAGTAGACATTACATTTATTGTAATTGAACCATATCTTCTTGCACATATGCAATCTTTCATATGCTATTTCTAATCTGATCCCCGCAAGCCATTTTACATGGGGATTTTACAGTGTCTGAAAAAGATAACAAAGTCTGGGTAGCTTGTCAAGCAAGGGTTTGTATTTACAGCAGGGCAGATTAAATAGAAATTGACTTTGGTTGGTTTTTGCATGACTGCAGTAATGATAAAAAATAAGTGAGAATCAGATAGGTTTTTAATGCTGCAGATAAGAGGCTACAGGATGGGAAATTTATTGCCCATCAGTACAGAAGAACAGTGATTAGGAAGAATAAGGAAAATCAGCCTGTCTATTGGTAAACTTACCATTCCAGTGATATGCAACATCTTGTCATTTAATTCACTGACTTCCAGCCTTTACATTGTCTTCTCTAGGATGAAACATTTTTAAAAATATATTTAGTTACAACACCTGTGGTCTCACAATTATAGTTATTTTTCCAAATTTATGTATTATTCAATCAATAAATAGATAGCCAATAGTATTTATCTTATTGGTCTTTATATGTTTGGAAAAACACACTAATCTCAAATCTTATAAAAGTATCAAAAATGCCTCAAGTTTAACAAGGCTAATCTTTACTGTTAAAACTCAAAAGATTAATGAAAGTCATTGTTTCAGTGCTTGTGGTAAACTATTAAAGAAATTATGAAATAAGAAGCCCAGGGTTACTGCCAGAATAAGTTTACATGTAAAAATACTGATGTATTTTATTTATTTGTGCATTGAACATATGTTAATAATATTAATGCCCTGTTCTATTTTGTTGAGTTGTTTTGAAATTTTCACTACATTTTATTTTAATAGCTTGAACTCTTTCAGCAACTGATTGCTTTTACAGAAACAATAAGAAAACAGCTTTCTGAAACTACATTATCTGTATGAATACTGTGTAATTGTTACTTCTATATGATCATTGCCAAAAAGCACCATTTTTTTTACTCCAAAACTCACATTGAAAATCCTGATTTTCCTTTTCATACCTATACATTTTTGGTAGTGTCTACACAATTGGTGCCACCCTCAAGCTTTTTTCCTATCTTACCCTCTCAACTGGCATTATGGAGAAGGGTCCAATACCAAAGTATGGCATCATACTTTCATATCTGTCATTGATATATTATAACTTTATTAATGTGTTATGACTTCTCACACAAACATATGAATTTGAGTTTCTTTTTTAAAATAATTAACTTTGTCTTTTATGAATTGATGTGAATGTGTCAGATGCCCTAGAACTGGAGTTGCAGAAACTTGTGAGTTGCCATGTGAATGCTGGAAATTGAACTAGGGTCCTCTGGAAGAGCAGCCAGTGTTCTTAACCACTGGACCATCTTTTCTTCCCTGAATTTAAGCTCTAAATGGAATATTTCACTTAAAATTCAGATATTAAAATGCTAATATGTAAAGTATTGCAAAAGTTTTATAAAACAGCTTTCTTTAGGATCTAGTTTTGTTTTTGAAAAAGTCATCTGTGAATTGCAGGCTAGCCTGAAACTCTCAATGTAGCAAAGGCTAGCTCATGAACTCTTCCCTCTGTAATGCTGATACTTAGGCATTAATACATTTATATCAATTTAAGCTAGGCTCTGGGGATTTTTTTATAGCAGAAAAGGGAATCTAAAGCAATTGTTGTTCTGGCTTCATGTGTGTGTTTATATTGTTTATATTTTATTATGCTCTCTTGTAATTTCTACCAAAGAAATGTAATATTTAAAATGCTACTTTGTCACTATTACACACACAAAACACATCTCTCACTCCAAAATGGATAAGAGAATGTTTATTCTCAAGCAAAATGTGAGTGAACATGACCCAGGAACAGATTCTGGTTTCCACAAATTCCACATTCCAACATGTCGGTAATTCAATGAATATTTTATAGGAAAAGAATACACAGAATCATAAATAAACATTCTTTAAAACATTTGTAGGATTATCAGGTAAATGTTACAGCAAAGTAGGGAAATCTCTATGATGGGCCTTAAATGGCATCTGAAGACAATCTTAGGTTTGGGATAATGGAAGGTAGGGGGCTTTTATTTTAATAGTTTCCAAATATCCAAGATGATAGTCACAAGGATGTTATTACAAACATAGAGGAATAAGTACAACAGATTTAAGGCAGCAAAAGGTAGCCCAAGATAAATTGTAATTAGTCTTTTGACTTGCCACAATCCAATCACTCCACAATCATTGAAAAACCAATCAATAAGCCTTGCAGAAGGTTAAACACTACACTTGGCTTGTTTTCGGATTTTTTGTTCACAGTGGACTTGAGGATGAAAGTCATATAACTTATTGTTTATCAGGAATTCCTATTTTTAACCTTAAATTTTGAAAGAGGATTTTTGGATAGAATTATTTTTGGTCACAAACGCTTTCAGTATTTTGGATGTGTCTACCTAGACTTCTGGGTTTCCTTCTTTTGATCTGAAGTGAATTCAGACGCTAATCATGTGGTTCTTATTGTTTGGCTGGCTGATATAGCTTTCCTTCCTTGTTATTGTTTGATTGGTTGATTTAGTTTTTCTTGATGTGGTTTGATTGGTTGATTTAGTTTTCCTTCCTTGTTGCTGTGATTTTTATTATCCTCTTTGCTCTTCTACATTTGTCTTTATGTGTCAGAGCTTGATTCCCCTTGGCTCTTTTATGGAGTTTACTAAACTTCTTGGGTTCACAAACAACTGGTTTTCTTATGCAATTTTGCAATTGATCATATGTTTGTTTTATTTTCTTCTATATTATCAGTTTGTTTACTCTAGTAATTGATGACTTTATGATTTTCTCTGCCCACACTATTTTTTTAGTCCTCCTTACCGTTCTCTAGATTAAATCATCTGCACTGAACCAATTTCACAAGTACCAATTCTTTACTCCTGCAGAACTTTTCTTTTTGAGATGATTGTTCCTTTTAATGTCTGGGGTTCAGTTAGTTTTAATCTTTAATTCCATTTTGGTATTGATATTTTATATTAATTTTGCTTAATTAATAAAAACCCAACATGGTGTTGGTGTTCAACATGAAGGTCAGAAAAGCAACGTAGTCAGAACAGTGACCCTTACCTCAGCCTCAGTCTGAAATGGCAATCCTGACTCCGGGAATCCTCAGAATGAAACTGTGCCTGAGAGTTGTCTGCTCACATTTTATATTCCTCTCTAGTGCCAGGATTAATGACGTGCACCACTACTGCCAAGTTTCTGTGGCAAACTAGTGTGGCTACCTGGATTCAAGGTGTGTGTCAGCATTGCCTGGTCAATAAGACTTACCAGGGTGGCTAATTTATTCTTTTTCAGGCAAGCTTTATTTATTAAAGATACACATGAAATGTCATTACAATCAATACATCAAATTTTCCATACCTTCATTTATTTTAAGCATGTTTTTATTTATTTAATATATTTTTTGCAGTATCATTTTTGACAATTTTTAGATAATTATTTTTTTCAGGAAATTTCAAAATGCATACCCATATAAACTGTCCCAGTCCACGTGAACCCTCACACCCCATCACCACATCCTCCTCCCTAGAAATCTCTCTCTCACATTCATTACAATCAGTTTTGTTTTGTGAATCATCAGGATTAACAAGAGCTCTCTGTGTGAACGTTAATTTTTTTTCCGTATTTTGGAGCCCAGAAGGCTCAGGAGTGAGTACACAACTAAGGACTCTTGGATTGCATCTCTCCTGGACTATTTAACAGGCAATGATTCGTAGATAAAAGAAGATTCCAACAGATTGTGTTATATAGGAACAGTATAGCCAGATACAGCTTCTGTAGGTTAATGATTACAATGGTTGTATTAAGTAAGAATGGTTGTATTCACAATCCTTTACATAATCTTGTATTTATCATATACTTCCATCTCCTTCTTTCACATGCATCTTCTAGTTAGTAATTAAGTCTCCTTAAACATATTTATTTGTCTGACTTTTCATTCATGTGTGTCATTGGTAGCCACAAAATATCAACTATCAAGGCACTCCCAGGGTTTGAAAAAAGTTCCACAGCATAGAAAAACTGAACTTAAAGTTTTTCTCTCTGAGGGGTACAGAATAAATTCATACACATGCTGTTCAGGTAATGTTCTTTACTTATCTGTCTGTTTTTTTCTGTCCTCTAATTTCTTCTAAATGCTAACTCTTTCTAGTTCTCTTAAGTTTCAGTTCTGTTTCAAATCTCCCTTACTTCTTTGTTCACTTGGCTTAAATATATATTTTACAGAATGCTTGAGGCAATAAGAAAAAGTTGCAATAGTTACGCCTCATTGGTCATAGCACATTCCTTGAGTAAACTATAAGGAGCTGAGTCATTTACCATGGCAATGCAAGATTTCATGGTTCCAGGTGTAGAACTGTGACCAGAGGCTGGGGGTATGGTGCCTGATGAGACAAGCTGCAGAAAGATCTTCACTGAGAGTAAGGTCTTATTAGCCAACCTTGGCAAGCAAAGAATTGGCATGATTTATTTAGATTGCTTTATATTAATAACATTGGTTAGAGATCTGCAACTCTGACCTTGTGTATATCTACAATGTTTTAACTTAGGATCCACTTGCAAAAATGTTCAGTCTAGTTTGAATTTGCTCTGAGGTAAAAATGAGCTAATTCTGTGTAGTTTGTCTTAGACTGGAGAGAAACTTATTTTCTTGTGTTAGTCTGAGTAAAAGGAACAAAGCAGGATTTAAGTGTCTTACAGTCCTCGTGGGACACTAGATCTAGTTATGAAGCTTTATCAAATATATTTTTATCTGGCAAAATTATACATCTTAATGAGCAGTCATCTTCCTGGCCATACATGGACATAAGATTGAGATTCAATTATTACATATACATATCACATGAGATTACACACTACAATGCAGGTATTGGGGAGACACCATAACTTCTTTTGTACATGTGAAATTAAATACAGAAGCAACAGTTTCCAGAACTGGTGGTCCCAAAGACCTTTTCCGGATACGATTTTCCTCCACCAGATAATCATTACTCTGCTGAATTGACATCTGAACATTAGCTGTCACCTGCAGCAGTTCCCATGGCCTCCACCAGTGCGTGAGACATTTTCATGCTTTTATTGAATTCCACACATTTTTTGGCTGAAATATGGAAATGCTAGGCAGCGTAGTGCAGAAACTTTGGAGGTTTATTTTCTTTTCACCTCCACATCTATGTTGTCTGCTTTTTGGTATGCTGACTTGACTGTTTCAACTTAACAGCTCTAAGGAGGATTAAGCAGTGATCACAAATAGTTTTCTTCATCGGCCTCACCCTAGAGATGAGGATTCATTAATCTTAGATACACTTGCCTGTTTCCTTATTTGTCTTCTCTGTTATATTTCTAGTTGTCTGCCTTTATTATATTTATACCCAGTTGTTATCAGCAGATTGTACAGCTATTTTCAAACAGGCTCTAGACAATAAATTTAGGAACTTTTGCAGGGTATGCTTGAGGCTCATATTTGAGGGCTATCCTGACATCAGGAGAGTAATGTTTAGTAACATTTTGATTTCTCGCTTCATCTATCAGTTGATCCACAGTCATGCTTGCTGCCATCAGCAAGTAACATAACTGTTATGAGTCAAAATCTTATTATTCTCTTTAGAGAGTTGATTTCCACCACATACATCCATATTAACTTTTCTCAGTGGTCTTTGTTCATGTGCATAAATCTCAAATTCATCTGGAACCAGCAGTCAGTTTCCTTCTTTCTGATAATATACCAAGGTAGCCAATTGTAGGGCTAGGTCACATATCTGATAAATATATTTAAACTATATTTTAACTTGGGGTCTGGGAAAAAAATTTGTGGTTTGTTTTAAATAATTATTCCTAAGTGTAGAATTTTATTCTGGTGAGTGAGTGAGTTTATGTGCATGTGTGTGTGTGCAAATGTCCATGTGCACTTTTTCGACTGTCAGTCCTACATCTAAGAAATCCAAAGTGTCTTTATCCTCTACTAAGGGGGATGCCTCTCTGTATGCTATGAACATGTTTTATTACCATTGGTTAATAAAGAATCTGTGTTGGCGTATGTCAGGGCAGAAAATAGCAAGTTGGGAAATCCAAGCAGAGATAGAGAAGGAAAAATGGTAGGGCCAGGGAGAAGGACTCCAGAACCTTACTGGTAGGTCACAACCTTGTGGTGATACACAGATTAACAGAAATGAGTTTGTTTAAGATGTAAGAGCTAGCTAAGAATATACCTGAGCCATTGACCAGTGTTTTAATTAATATAGTTTTTGTGTGATTATTCAGGTTGGGTGACCGGGAAATGAAAGTGCAATCTCTGTTTACACTCTGCCTTGCATGCTCTGTAATTTCAGTCCTTTTTTTTAGATTGAAATCTCTCTGCCAGATGTTGGTAGCAAATTTATTTTACTTTTCTGTCTTTAACCTTGTTTCTTGATACAACTTTTATTCACATTGCTTGTACAAGCTGTGCAGAAGAAAAGGCCCCATAACCTCTAGATGCTCTAGCCTGGATATGGTATCATATATAGTCATGAATCTTCAAATTATTTCAGGATGTCCTTCATTGAATATCCCTAGATTTGAAGCTTAGAAAGCCATATGTTGTTGGATAAGTCAAGTTAGATGTTGCGGAATTCCTCTCATTATGAAAGCAATGAAAGATGGGTAGGTCGCAGCTGAAATCCCATATCCATTTCTTGTTCTTAACATGACTTAGTAAAGTTTTTTTTGCTTTTGTTGTTGTTTTAAAGCAACCCTGTCAATTTATTGTGCTATTTCACTTTTCAGAACTCCAGATGTTCAGGCATTTTTTTATTGATTTCCTTGGTTAAAATTGTTTCTCTGGAAAGAGGTTTCATGGAGATCCAAACAAAATAAGTCCATCAGCAACTTCTCTAATATAACCTTTCTCTAAATGTCTGGGAAGTCTAAATGTTCTAAAGTCACATTCGGGAAATACTGGAGCATTTTCTATTTTGGGAAAATTTCTTGTGCATTGTGCTTCTTTATCATGTATGTTCACATCAACATACACTAAGATTATACCTCAGTTGCATATCACTTCTATGAATAGAAAATTTGCTGGCATTTTAATGAAATCCCCTATTAGTGATGACACTATTTTTAAGACATGTCCTTAGGCGATTTTTACCAACTATTTCATTCATTTCTAGTGGAGGCAATTTTTTTTATAGTTTAAGAAAAGCCTATGCAGGCACACTTTATTTTACTATGCTTTGTTTTTTGCCCTTTATAGGTATTGTATTTTTATTTACTTACTTATTTATTTATTTATTAAAATTACCACCTCCTCCCCTTTTCCCATTT